>BOPN01000549.1:310000-312500 GCA_017312705.2 Penaeus japonicus | reverse complement strand
CAAGAGAGTAATGAAATGTTGCAGTCAGATAAACTAGAAATAGTTATACAACTGTATAAAGACACAAGCATGCGCACGGTCACACACATGCGCGCGCACCTGCCCTACCCCCCCTCCCCACCCCTCACATAAAACAAGTACGTATAGAGATATTTATGTAGATAGACTTTCTCTCTCTCTCTCTCTCTCTCTCTCTCTCTCTCTCTCTCTCTCTCTCTCTCTCTCTCTCTCTCTCTCTCTCTCTCTCTCTCTCTCTCTCTCTCTCAAGCATACACGAGAACCATGCAGATACACATACAATGCATGCATACACACACACACACACACACACACACACACACACACACACACACTAACACACACACATAAACAAAAAACAAGCAATGCAACATATACTCATATGAACACTTAGGACAAATTTTGCTATAAATTGTTATCTTAACCTTTAACTTCCTAGACAGCTTCCTGGAAGTCAAAACCCAAACCTCAACCGCAAAAACATAAGAGCGGCGTTCTGCATATCTACAGGAAGTTAAAAGCTTATAAACTGAATTATACGATAGTTCACGTAATTCCTGGCATAGGCCTACATAATAAAGGGCAAGACCCAGTAGGCATAATAACACAGATATTTTTTCCTTGATCTTGACGATATTTATGTTTCATACAACGACATATTAACGAATTTTCTTTAATATGTGTATTGCACCGAAAAATACAAACCACAGTACACATGTAAAAAATAATGCAGGACACCCACAGCACATGAAGAGAAATTGAAAATCACTGAAAGCCACTGAAATCCGAGCACACCGTAAATTTTGGAATAACTAGCGGCTGCTGGGTGTTTGCATAATTTTTACTATGGTATCCCTAAATAATAATGAGCCTATCCCTTGCAGTGTACCGGTATAACGAATGTCATAACCCACTGTTGTGTATCCCGAAAAAAAGTTAATGAGGAGACACACAGCGTATTGTTCATATCATTATCATTATTTTTTTGCGTAATGTACCTAGTATATGAGCAATAAATATGAATATATAAATTTACCAGTAGAACAGGCTATGGCCATTCCTTCTATCATCAGATAAATTACTAATATCAGCAAATGATCATATGCTTGTAATTATCTGTGTTCTAATTATACCTCGTTCCACATTATCCTAAAATGGCCACACATAATTATCGAAGTTTTGCTGTGAGTCAAAATGGCCTCAGCTTTAATCACCTGATGGGATAACTATATGTGTAATCAACACATGGAGCCTCAGCAGGGGATGAGTTGATTATAAAAGGGGTCGCGGGAGCCTATTCGCATGCAGAGAGAGAGAGAGAGAGAGAGAGAGAGAGAGAGAGAGAGAGAGAGAGAGAGAGAGAGAGAGAGAGAGAGAGAGAGAGTGAGTGAGAGAGATTGAGATTCTCCCGTACTTATTGCACATAGGATATAGCAAAGGACGGCGAAATCTAGACCAGCGCCAGCTCGAGTCAACTCCAATGAAATCCAGAGGTAAACCTGCATATGAAATTCACACCCCCATCGCCCTTAAGCCGAGAGCGAAGGAGAAAGGGAAGGAGAGAGAGAGAGCACACGCGAGGGACAAAGATACTGTCAGCAATATCTCACCTACGCCAAGTAAAAACCGAAAATGTCCAAGCGTCCACTTCCAAGGAGAGGGCCATGTTAAAGCTAAGATACACCGACTGGTTATTAACACGAGGAAAGAAAATGGCAAGAAGTTAACATTAACAGAGCGTGGATCACACGAGTCGACTTGGCAACGAGCCAGGTCAGATCTCTCCTGCCAAAACAAATACGTTCATGACAGCCATGACACGAACCAACGGACGCCTCCCCCCCCCCTTCCCGAATTCATGTGTACATGACCGTCACCCCTATTCCCCCTACCTCACCCCCCTCCCCCTCCCCAGCCATCAATATGCAAATGTACACAAACGAATCACAGCTCTCGCGATTGTCACACTACTGAGGTTATCTGAGGGGAATTTTAAAACATGAATTTATATTTCGTTTAGTGTGCGGATTACCAGGCGCGTCAAAGTGAGGGAATCTCAGCCGGTCTCCCCCTACCCCTAACCTAACCCTGTCTCTCCCTCTCTGTCTCTGTACCCCCTTTTTCTCTCCCCTCCCTTTCTTTTTCTCTCTCTCTCTCTCTCCTTCCCTCCCTTTCTCTCTCTCTCTCTCTCCCTCCCTCCCTCCCTCTCTCTCTCTCTCTCTCTCTCTCTCTCGCTCTCTCTCTCTCCCTCTCTCTCTCTGTCTCTCTCCCTCTCTCTCTCTGTCTCTCTCCCTCTCTCTCTCTGTCTCTCTCTCTCTCTTGCAAGCTGTTACAAGTAATGAATGCGCGACGCGATCAAAAATAGCATAACGAGGAAATGAGCTCGGAGAATGGAGGGGAAAAATACAAGACAAGGTACAAAACAGGCTGAACCTGCGTTTTTTTTGTTTTTTTTCAATTCCTCTAGGGCGTCTGCCGGGCG
>BOPN01000549.1:302500-305000 GCA_017312705.2 Penaeus japonicus | reverse complement strand
GGAGAAGGATGTGGGTGTGAGAGGGAGGGGTAAGGAGGAGGACAAAGAAGAGGAGGAGGAGATGGAGAAGAAAAAGAAGAGGAGAAGAAAAAGAAGAGGAAGATGAAGAAGAAGGATAGGTGTAGGAAGGAAAGAAAGTATGAATAAAGTGGAAAAAAGAAAAGGAAAAAAGAGGTGAAGGCTGAAAAGAAAAAAAAAAGAGAAGAGGAGATGTAAGAGGACGACAAAGAGGAGTAAGAGGAGGAAAAGCAGCACAAAGAGGAGTCGAGGAGAGGATGGAGATAGGGTGAAAAAACGAGGACGATCTCAGTTAACAGTCCACATTCACACTTGAAACTAGCTCCTGACGCAAACTTTTCGAGCCACCCTGCCCTGGGCGGCGGTAAGCATCAGCCCAAGCGACTGTGGGGAGGCGGAGGCCCCGTGCGAAGTTATGGCTAAGGAAGTTATTTACCCACCATTGTCTGTCGCCAACCTTTGAAGAAATAGGAAGTTATTCATTAGCGCCATCCTGTGCATTGTGAGCTTCGGGAAGAGCAGGGAGAGCTCGCCAGTTAGCAATCTGCACAGCCGTCTCGAGGGAGGAAGGGGAATATTCAACAGCACAGCTCCCTTGTTTGCAGTTAAGTTGTGTCAGGCGGATTAGTTCTTAGTACAATCAATTGTACAGAAAGGGGAGGGGGGAGGGGGGATGGAGAGAGAGATACTTGTTATTAAAACAAATGAAATCGGAGAGAACTGAGATGCTGCCTTTCGAAACAGCTGGTGAATCCGTCTAGTCTGTTGCCGTCTGTTGCTAAGTTGCGCTGCCGTGATTGACAGCTGGTAAACAAAGCAATTACGTCGATGGCAGGTTATGTAGTGAAACGTTAGTGAACAGAATAACATGGCCGCTAACCGAGGATTGCCGTGAAACAAGGCAACCACATCTGCAGCTGGACGTGTTCGGGATTAGGAAAAGCTAGCGAGGAAAATGAATATGGGAATGGCCGCCCGTGAAGAGAGCTATCATGACGGCTGTTAAGGTGTATGGGCGGTGCTGAGAGCGCGGGAAACATAACAGGCAAATACAGGAACAATACAGAATATAGAAAACGGAATGAATACAAAAAAAAGAAGAGTGGAATTGAACAACATAGCGGATAAAACTATCAATAAAACTGAACTCCGTAATAATCACATTCCTTCTGGATAAACGAAAAAGGGAGGGTGGAATCAATACCCCATACTAATACACCGCTTCAGAAAATACAATAAAACGAAACAACCAACATGAAAAAACAAAAACAAAAACATAACTGACTTAAACAACAGAAAAAGCAGAAGAAAAAAATAAAAAAAAGATAACAGATGGAAATCACACACACACACACAAACACATACACACATAAAAGAATCTCTTGATCCAAACCCTCATTACCTAACAGGTGTCGTCTCAGAAGTGCAGAATGTAACAATATAAACAAACGTTATCTGGAAAAAAAGGGGGGGTATGAGGCGGCGCATCACCATGATACAACCGGTGTGCATAGTTAATGGATCATGCATCAGAATGTTCAGGTCGGGCAGCTACAGTAATGATGATTACATACAGGGGAGGCAAGGGGAGAGCTTAGGCAGGGAGAGAAATGATGCAAGAGAAAGGGGACGAAAGAGGGAAGAGAGAGGAGAAAGAGGGAGAGGGAGAGGGAAAGACGAGGGGGAAAAAAAGGTGAAGGATGTACCGGACAGGAAAAAGGTAGAGACAAAGAGAGGGGAGAGAAAGGACGGGGGGTGGGGGGGAATGGGGAGAGGGGTGGGGGGGGGGAATTAAGAGAAAATAAAGAGGATGGATGAGAATAGAGGAGAAACAGGGAGAGGGAAAGACGGGGAAAAAAAGGTGAAGGATGTACCGAACAGGAAAAAATAGGAGACAAAGAGAGGAAAGAGAAAGGAGGGGGAATGGGAAGAGGGGGGCAAAAATAAAGATGAAGGAGGAGAGAGGATAAAGAGGGAGAGGGAAATACGGGGGAAAAGGATGAAGGATGTACCGAAGAGGAAAAAGTAAGAGACAGAGAGGAAAGAGAAAGGTGGGGGGGGGGGGGTTAAGGGAAAAAAATAAATACAGAGGATGAAGGAAGGGAGAAGGGGAGACCGGGAAAAAAGGTGAAAAATTTACCGAACAGGAAAAAGTAAGATACAAAGAGAGGAAAGAGAAAGGAGAGGGAATGGGGAGAGTGAGCAAAAAGGAAGAGATAATAGAGAGGATAAAGGAGAAGAGAGGAGAGGAGAGAGGACGTAACTCAGAAAAGGGGAAAAAGGAGAAAGGAAGGGAGAGAAAAAAAATAAAGAAAAAGTTGAAAAGCTATAGAAGGGTATTACAAAGAGTGAAGGAAATAAATAAAGAGGCGCGAATAGCACTTAAGAAAATAGAAAGGGGATATAAAAGAGAGAGAGAGAGAGGAAACACAGAGTAAGAGCTAAATTGAAAGGCGAGTGACAGAGAGCAAGCCTTAAGTGA
>BOPN01000549.1:290000-297500 GCA_017312705.2 Penaeus japonicus | reverse complement strand
TAGAGCGATAAAAAATGCAACTTTAGCTAATTGCATATCAAAGCAACATCAATAACAACACTAATATATAGAACGTACATATACATATATACATAAACAGTATATACTGAATATCGTACATATCATACTGATAAAAAGACAGGGAGCTAGAAAGAGAGAGATAAAAAGATAAGCATAATAAACAGGATGGAAAGAAAAAGGGAAGGCGAGGGAAGCAACCAAAATAATAATCAAAAAAGAAAAGGGAAGGAAGGAGTCTATGCCGGGCGGTTTCAGTTCAGGCGTCCGGTAGCATTAGCGTCATGAGCGCTGGCTCTCATCTCGGCTTGTTTTCCTATCCTGGAAGAGAGGAATGAGGGAGACAAGGGAGGAGCAAAAAGGTGGAAAAGAAGCAATGGTGGAGCGGTCGACTAGCTTCGGGAGCGAGAGAGGGAGGGTGAGGGAGGGAGAGAGGGAGGGAAGGGGGGGAGGAAAGAAAGAGGGTAGGGGGAGGAGAAACTAGACTCTCCTGTATATTTTTTGTTTTTTAAGGATTTTACTAGCACCGAAAAAAGAGAAATCCCCACACAATTCAGAAACTTTTGAAGGAGAAAGAAAATCGTATAGGTAGAAAAAAATACGGTTATTGTAGACCGAAACAGTATATTCCGACGATGAAACTCGTTGTAGTCATTCACGTGAACAGATCACAATGAGTGTCGCACAATTCCGATAAAAAATAATAACTTGTGTTATCCAAAGTTTGCCTAAGAATGTTGCAATAGATTGAGGTGAAGATTTTTACATCGGGATTCAGTATTATTTTGTCTGAGTTTCGGATGAGTTTGGCGCCTGTAACTTTTGGTCGTACACATTATGTTAGAATTTGCTCCTAATTCTCGCGGTCTCTTATAATCCACAGCTTTACTTTTAAGATAGCATGGAATCTATATTTTCAGATATTCTTTCACTTCGACACACTTTCCTTTTTTTTTCTTTTAACGGAAACTCAATTTTTGTTATAACACTTTGTATATAGATTTTCTATAACGATTCTCTGCTCGTTATTTAACGTAGAGTTCGCCGTTACACCAGATTCTGCCGAGACTATGAATGTAGACACTCTGCTTGCTCAGTTTCCGGATGTCATCTTTTGATTCACTGTACATTTTGCATCACAATCCGCTAAGCCGAAGGTCTCTTCTGCATATATATCCACGCGATCCGCTGTATGCAAACGTGATGTCAGCTCTCTTGTTTGCAAGCGCCGGGGAGGAAAATGCACGTCCCTGTTGTTCAAACTTGGCCGGGGCATATCTACAGTAAAAGGGGAACAAAAAAATCAAACTAATATATTTTTGTACGCTCTCGGTTGTGTTAAACATATTTGTGCGACTGCAGCCTGGGCGTTGCCTTCGTTGACTTATAGTAAGTGTAAATTTCACAAACAGAAAGTAAATGTTGGAACTTGCCCCCCGTCGCTGAGCTATCTATATGCGTGCAGACGGAGGCGCTGTTGTGTTCTAGTCAGGATTGCGATCATTCTTCGCTTGTCAGTGTCTGGCCAGGTGCAAAACCTCCCTCGACATGTCAGAATAAAAGCAACAGTCTCTATATACTGGGCGTTTCACGGAATCTTTCCGATACTTGAATCTTCCACGCTCGAGCGATGCTTCCGGTTTTATTTTGCGATAGTTGAGACTATAAAATTGACCATGATCACACTCACACACACATACATACACACACACACACATACATACACACACACACACACACATACATACACACACACACACACACACACACACACACACACACACACACACACACACACACACACACACACACACACACACACACACACACACACACACACACACACACACACACACACACACACACACACAGAGATATATATATATATATATATGTAAATATATATATATATATATATATATATATATATATATATATATATATATATATGATGTATGTTTATGTATATAACGTATTTTCATATGTGATATGTATATAAATATACATATATATATATATATATATATATATATAAATATATATATATATATATATATATATATATATATATATATATATATTTATATATATCGAACGGCAATCAGTCATTCATCTTTAAATCATGGTGGTTTATCGGTGGCGCAACTACAATCCTAGCAACGATGTTATTCGATCCAATTAATATTCAACTCTACACTGAGCTTAAAACAATAACAGGATAAACATGTGCGACTCATTATCATAGCGGGAACAAAGTGAATTTCCTAAAATTATATTCATCATTAGATTTGTAACTGTATAAAGTTTCAGTATACCATGTCGACTTACAGGAGCGGAATATATAATTTACATATAAACATGTGGACTCGCTTTCATGAAGAAGACTCAACTACCAGGCATTTTCCAGAATCTTTCATACAGTAAAATAAGATGATTCGTCCACAAAGAAAGCCAATTAAAAACTAACACTTCAGAGATTCCTAAGAATTACGAGGCGCGTGTGTATATAGATAGTTTTGCCCCCCCACCCCCCTACCCCCCCGCTCTCTTTTCCCATGCATAGGTGAGCTAGTCCATTCTACAGCAGATCTGGAGGCCGCATTTTTTCTCGACACCGATTACCTTCAATATCACATTCCAGGCGTAATGAGCTGAAGTTTTGGGCGATGCTCTTATCCTATGGCGAAACCTGATTAAAAATTTCAGCCACACGCTCTCATTAATTGCATACTTGTTAAGTTTTCCGCATTAGACACACCCCCAGGACGTTAATTAACAGACCGATCGATGGTCAGGGATACTTGTCCTCTGCCAGGTCCTCTCCAACCGCCCCTTGCCTCCTCCCCTCCCTCCCCTCTCCCCACCCGTGTTCTCCCTTGTTCTCTCCCCTCTTCTCCTGCGCCCCACTCCCCTCTACCACTCCTCAGCTTTGGCTCTCAATGCTTCACTTGTATTCTATCCCCAGCTTTCTCCTCAAGATCCACTACAAGTATTCCACTACTATCCTAATAGCTCCCTCTAACCCGGACTAATACTCTCAAACCTAGCCCTTCCCTAATAAATAACACCCCCCTTCCCTACTACCGGATCCAACTTCCCCTTCCTTACCTCCCCCCCCCCCCCTTTTAAAGTAGTACAATACTCCCTCACTCTACCCTTTCATCACTGCTGCCTCGGTACAGATAGCACAACTCCGACTCTCTCAGCCACCGCCCTCCCTTGCTTGAATGTTGTCCACGGTCTGTCTATACTCGCCCCTCTTCTTTGTTTCCTGTGATTTTGTCTGTTTGTTTGTCTAATATACGTGCGTTTAATTTTTATCTTATCCTTATCATCATCATTATCATTACCCTTTTACTTTTGATAGGGAATATTTGTATATTAATTCTACATTAGCTTGGTATGATATTGAGTCTGTCTAATAGTGTGTATGATTCCTAAGTGTTAATAAAGGTATGCAATATAAGAAGCTACACATTAATACAGACACATCGTAGGATCTCTTAAGGTAACACTTTCTTGGCTTCTCAGTACCCATCTAACAAAGAAATGCAAATCCATGTTATTCTATTTCTTCTATTTTTTCTCTATTCTTTAAAAATACCTTCATAGTTCAGGTCTGTCAGAATGACACTATAGTACAACATGTTCTTCTTACTGTTTAATGTTATTAAACTATCCGAGAATACTTTTTATTTTTTGTTTGTTTCCTAATCTCTCTCTCTCTCTTTCTCTCTCTCTCTCTCTCTCTCTCTCTCTTTCTTTTCCCACGCTTGCAATTTTTCCCTCTTGCTTGATACATGATGATTCCCCTCCTCTTTAATTTTCACCAGTTCGGTGCAACATTAACTGGCTTTGCCTAAGCTTGCCTAAACACCCTTCTACTACCTGTTGACTTCCACTTTAAGTTATTAAACGGTTAATAATGTTTTATTTAGAATCAGACAAAAGAGGCAGATAATGTCACAAGAATAATGATAACATTAACAGAAAAATAAAAATAATATAGTGATAAACACAAAATATAAAAAGTTGCTAATCCTCATTAGTATTGTTACTTTCATTGCTATAATCATTAATGGTTGTATCATTAACACAAAATCACCAATTGCAAATATCAGCAAACAATGACAAAAGCACTACCAACAAATAATAATAAACAAAGTCAGTAATTGCAAACCTCCATAAATGAAGCTATTACAGTCTCACAACCAACCCCCTAAATAAAGTGTCCCATATCTTTTCACGCAGTATCGACCCCCTTGAGAGGTTCCCCTGGTTCTCCCGCCGCCCTTCTAGGATCGATCTCACGCCCTCGCTACGCCCATTTTATTCCATCAACCTTTTTTTCCATATTTGTTTTCATTTTGTTTGTGTTTTGGGTGGGGGGCTTACTTCTGGCTGTTCTAATTACCTTTTGATTTTACACGAAGATCATCTTAATATCATTTATTACGTTTACCAGAAATTAATCCGCGAGACATCAATTTTCTCCCCAAGTACCTAAATATTTCCAATTCCAGTGTACTTTTCCAATCTCCTATTCCCACGCAACTTTCTGTTCACACACACCCTATATAAATCTGCAACGTGAAACAACACCCATGCATTTAAATCGCCCCTCCCCCTCCCCCTCCCCTTTCCTAACACCCTAAACTCACCCATCGACCCCGACCCACCCACCCACACGCATATTATACATATTTGCTCAAAATCCGCCCCATCCCCCTCTCGACCGGGGAAAGTGGGCGTGATCATCCGTTTTGAGTTCAAAAAGCCAAAAGCCACCCGGGCTGTTCCCCCCACCCCCCTCCTCGAAACGGAATTTTTGGCCTTTTTCGGGGACATAAACAAGGAATTTATGATGGGCCTGAGGAATACATAAGAACGTAAGTGGATGTGACCTGCGATATATTGGGGCCATTTGGATCAGTTGGTGGCAAGGGTTGGTAACGACGACAGGGCTGACATGTGGCTTCTGGGTGCGCGCGCGGGGGGGAGGGGGGGGGGGAGAGAGAAGAGGGAACGGTGGGCGAGGAGATGGGAGGGGGGAGGGGAAGGAAAGGAGAAGTGGGAAGGGAGGGCGAGGAGATGGGAGGGGGAGGGGAAGGAAAGGAGGGGAGGAGGGAGGGAATCAGGAGAGAAATGGACGAAGGGAGGAATGTAGGAGGGAGGAAAAGGAGGAAGGGAGGAGTATCCAAATTGAGGAGGAGGAGAAAAAAAAGAGAAGATGGAAGAATATGAAGCATGGAGGAATGAAGGACGGGAGAAAATGAGGATGAGAGGAGAGGAGAAAAATGGGAAAGGAGGAGGGAAGAAAATGATGAGAGGAGGGGAGAAAATGACGAGAAGAGGAGGGAGGATATTGGGAGAGAAGATAAGAAAAGGAAGATGAAAAAAATGAGGAGAGGAGGGGAAAGAAAAGGAGAAGAAGGAGGAGGTAGAGAAGAGCAAGAGGAAGCGAGGGAAGCGAAGAGGGAGGGAAGAGGAAAGAAAAAGGGCGAATGGAGGAGGGAAGAAAACGAGAAGAGGAAGAGGGATGAAAATGAGGGGAGGAGAAGAGAAGAAAATGAGGAGGGGTAGAGGGAGGGTGACGGAAGAAGGGAGAAACTGACGCCTTCACCCCATATTATATATATATTCAAGTCGCGGGTCGAATCGCTCATGGCGGGGGGTGTTCATAAGGAACCATTTTGAAAAAAAAAGAAAAAAAATCTTTAAAGAAAAGAATGATAATAAAATCTGGACTTTTCGGGAAAAAAAAGAAAACAGAAAAGGAAGAGGAGGGCGCGGAAAAAATACTGTTCCTGACAACCAGCATATTGTTTGTACGCTCGAGAAATTTTTGAAGTTGTGAAGAAATCTTTCAAATCATTCTTTTGTAGAAAAAGAATTTAGACAAAAAAATGAAAAGAAATAATCATATTACATCCCGGAACCTGAATTGTTAACAAAAATGTTATACAAAACATTAGAAAATTCCTTTTCGCAATGTTTTATTCACCATTCATCAAAAGAAGAGGAAAAAGAGAGAATAAAAACCTGCACGTTCAAGACCTTTTATCCTACTACTCCAACTATCCAACCAAGGCAACATTTTAGACTAACTGTCAGAAACAATTGAAGACCACAATCTGTTTCCCAAGCGAGATATCAATAACCCAAGTTTTATAACGCAGAGGGTGAGAGCGACAGGCTCTTCGCCCGGAGACACATCTGCTACCCCACAAAAGTGCTTTCCAATTATGAATTGTGAGATGAAACGCCCGCTATAAAACTTGCATCACGTACCTATTGTCTCTGAAGATCTCGCTTCTCCTCCGGTGAAAAAGGCGGCATTATCTTTCGTATTATAGGAATAATCTAATACTTCTGAAGAAGACAAAAAAAAAAAAAAAAAAAAAAAAAAGAGTAAAAGTGAAGAAGAAAAAACCGTGGGGTGTCTTCGGCAAGAAGTCGCGAAAGAGGCAGGAACAGCAGATGAGACGCTCGGCAATGCATTACGAGAACGCCTACAAACTGTTCTCAAAATTGGAGACAGCCACGAGAACGACCCTCGAGGGACACGGTACCGCCTCAGATGAAAACAAAAATATGCAAAAACAATAACAAACAGAGAAGCATGGGTGAAATAACTCAAACAGCCATTACCCTTTATCACATCCTAACCAAGAATTACTGCGCCTCTAAGCCAAATGGAGGGATGCCGATGTAAGGAAGGGGGGTGGGGGTGGGGTGGGGGGGTGAATGGCATAGTGTGTGGGGTGTTGCTGGCCGAGGGCGTTTCAGAATGGGCGGAATTTAGGTTTATGTGGTCCTAGAAAGGGTATACAGGTCAGGAGGAACAGGCCTTACGGCGTGAGGTGACCGCGAGGGTTGTGTGCACAAGGGCCTGAGCTGTCCGGTGGCTAATGAGGATGACAACATTCGCGTGATCTTAATTACCGGGAAGAAGATTCTCAATCAAGCTTCCATTCTTTTTCTTTTCTTCTTTTTCTTTTCTTTTTTTTTTGTATATCCTCTTCTTCACACCAACAGGGAAGAAAAAAATAAAAAAAATCTAACAGAAACACACAACACAATATGGATTCGATACAAAGTGTTTATAAAGTGAACGGAGCCCGTAAATAATCGGGTGATGAACACGCTACAGGCTGGGGCGTGATAGGTATAGAATGGCCAAGGTAGAAATAATGGGCAGCATTATCATCTGTCAGGACGCACTCGGTCGCAGCATCGCAGAAGAGAAAGGAGGTTTCGCAGAGAGGAAATGTGAACAGGTGTGAAATTCTGAATTATAGGCATGATTCAAATCTACTAGTAGTCTAAAAAAAAAAAAAATAACGACTTCTAGTAATAAAAACAAAGTCTCACCAATTTGATAAGGCAGTAGGTATAAATAACAACGATATTAATAACTTGAGTGCACCGGAACTACACAAAGAAAAAAATACAGGTAAGGCTGCAGTTTTGCCCTATAGG
>BOPN01000549.1:277500-280000 GCA_017312705.2 Penaeus japonicus | reverse complement strand
GGTAATTAATATAAGTACGGGAATATATGGAATACACATTGATTGGTTCTTTAAGTAAGATTGTTAACACGAACGTACATGAAAAAAAAATGAATACATAAAGAGGGGATAAACATCTAGAAAATGTGTTACAGGAACGAAATTATTGAAATTGTGTGATCATAATTTTGATGCAGATTTTAAAAAACATAATTGAAGATTCTAATAAGTACAACCAATAGAGGGAGATTTATGAAAGATGATTTAAATGGAGATGTTAATGATGTAAATAGATTTAGAGCCACAAATACTGCATGCAAAATAGTTAATGTAAAATGATACATTAAGAGGCGAAAGAAGAGAGAGAGAGAGAGAGAGAGGGGGGGAGGTAGGGCAAGAAGAGGGAGAGAGAGAGAGAGAGAGAGAGAGGAGGTAGGGCAAGAAGAGGGAGAGGGAGAGGGAGAGGGAGATGGAGGGGAAGAGAAAGGAAAGCGAGAGAGAGAGAGAGAGAGAGAGAGAGAGAGAGAGAGAGAGAGAGAGAGAGAGAGAGAGAGAAAGCGATTGGCTTAAGGAGAACACATAACAAGGCGAGAGACGCGAGGACATAAAAAACATCAATAAAGAGAGACGTGAAGAAATAACAAGCGGTAATAGCGAAGGCAATAGAGATTAGAGCGAAGAAGGAAAGGGAGAGGGAGAAGGAGAGGGAGAGGGAGAGGGAGAGATAGATAGATAGATAGATAGATAGATAGATAGAGATAGAGAGAGACCGAGAAAAAGACTAAAAAAAATATCGAGAAATAGACCGAGAAAGAAAAAAAACGAAAAAGAAAAAGAAAAAAAAAAAAAAAAAAAAAAAAAAAAAAAAAAAAAAAAAAAAAGAAAAAGAGAGAGAGAGAGAGAGAGAGAGAGAGAGAGAGAGAGAGAGAGAGAGAGAGAGAGAGAGAGAGAGAGACCGAGGCAGCGTTTCGCGCCCGCCACGAGTGTAGGGGAAGCGGAAGCAGCTATAAAACTAAAGCGCCGGGGAGTTCGAGGGGAGGCTTGGTGATAAGACATGATTGATGATGACGTCGTACATTAGGGTAGAATTAGAAGTTGTGAGAATAATTAGCAACTCTTAAGCCGGGTAATGGCGTAGGCGTCGTCGTCATTGTCGTTGAAAAGGGCCCTCGGAAAAATGGCGGCCAATTACTCACACTTCCGAGTCGTTCACGTCGCGCTAAATCTATTGGCGGATGTTATTAGTTCCTGAATATTCGTCCTTCCTATCCTCCATCCCTCCATGTCCCTGGCACCTCCTTCCCACTAGACCCCCCTCCCTCCCTCCACAGGCCCCTCCCTCCCACTACCCAACTCCTCCTACCCTACCCTACCCTCTCCCGCCCCTCCCACTAGTCACCCCCCACCCTCCTCCCTTTACCTAAAATGTCCTTTTTTCTCGAATCATGATTGATAATGAGGGAGGGTTTAATCAAATTGTTTACGGAGAGAGAGAGAGAGAGAGAAGAAAAAAAAGGAAGATGGGTAATAAGGAAATGTTTACCAGGGAAGGGCCGGCCGCATCTTAGCCGCGTGACAAGGAGCCGACAGACAGACTCCGCCCTTCGAATTAACATTATTGAATTATGGCGGTGATTATAGCCTAAATATGAGCCCCCGTTGGAAGGTCTCTTTGAGAATTTTACGGTTGTTTCAGATGGCAGATTTTTTATATATATTGTTTTATCAGTTACAAAGGTTGATACGTTTACCAATTTACTTGTATATGTATATATGGATGTGTATGTGTATGTACATGCATATTTGTATGTGTATATGGGGGGGGGGGGTACGTGTGTGTGAGCCGATGGGCATACAAGAGATATTCATCTATATTCATAAAACCATATACACAAGCACACACGCACATGTACATGCCCGTATGTGTATATACATTATTGAAAGCGTATTTGCATATGTATATACCCAAACATTCACATCAACACACGCATGTATGTATGTAAATGCAGCCACCAGCGGCACCCAGAGAGATGACCTCATCCACATCAACCCTCTATCTAATTCCGTCGATTTCCAATACAACCGTGTAATTTATTGTTCACTCTAGAGAAACGCGTTCTATTTACTCGCTGCATTCGATGTATTAGTTATACAGTGTGAAATGTTCAGTTTATCATGCGTACTGATGTGGAGATATGTCTCTGTATGAAGCTGTGAATCTGCGATGCTCCGTTATTAATACTACTTCATTTGTTTATCTAAATGTATTTCATCTATCTCAATAGCACGGATACATACATACATACATACATACATACATACACACACACAGTATATATATATATATATATATATATATATATATGAAAGGAGGTGAACGCGCGCGTGCCTACATGCATATGCGTTTGCATGCTTGAGTGTTCGAATGTGCGTGTGCGCATTTAAAAGTTTATCTACATAATTTGATTGTCAAGTAGGCAAACCTGTTTTGAGTGTGTGTGTGTGTGTGTGTGTGTGTGTG
>BOPN01000549.1:255000-267500 GCA_017312705.2 Penaeus japonicus | reverse complement strand
AAATGTGCAAACTTGTTGAAATTGAAAGCAAACCGTATATGACATAAACAGTAGAAGCAAGAGGAGACGCTAGTAATAGGAGCAGGCGGGGCTAACCAGCTCTCATAATCATTCAAATAGGAGAATAAACGTTAAGCTTACTTAATGCTGCACTCGCATAATGAGCTTCTGTATGGCCGTAACATTCTAGAAAGTCCAATGCAGGCTTGATGGTCGAACTTCATAATACAATGAAGGAAAGTTCGAGCATGTAGCGAGGCGGGGATTGGCGGTGGAGGCACGGCAAGATGCCACACTGCTGTGACCACGATACGCAACATGCACTGACCCAAGTTCCGTCAAACATACCTGCTGACTCCCGCCAATTATGAGGCTTGCGACATGAGCAAAGGGAAGAGGTTTAGAACAAATAACACAGGCAACAGGAGACTTAGAAATTTATTTGCAGCTTGATTTTCCTACACGCTTGATCTCGAATTATTATCAACATCACTTTACTTTCCTGATATTCTGTCAAGTCCTACGTAATTTTCATTTTTAGATAACGTAGAAATTTATCCCTTGCAGAGGTTGTCACTCTCTCCTTTGTGAAAAAAATCCATAATTCTTTGTGTCAAGAATCAAAGCCGGGCGTCCACAAGGCGTTTTAATCTTCATTACAAAAGACTAGATGCTCCATATATATATTATATATATATATATATATATATATATATATATATATATATATATATATAAATATATATATATATATATAAATATATATATATATATATACATATATATATATATATATATATATATATATATATATATATATATAAATAATTATACACATAAATATATATATATATATATATATATATATATATATATATATAATTATACACATTCATACATACATACATATATATATGTATATGTATATATATATATATATATATATATATATATATGTATATGTATATATATATATATATATATATATATATATAATTATACATACATACATACATACATACATATGTATATATATATATATATATATATATATATATATATATATACATATATATATATATATATATATATATATAAATATATACATATATATATATATATATATATATATATATATATATATATATATATATAATCAAAGTTTATTTTGTTCTATTCACACTGTAGAACATCAAGCATACAAAAATACCTCGTGGTTAAATATAGCGTTACCATTCTGAGTGTACAGTGGATAATAGTTACGCCTAGCGAACAAGAAGAAATAGTACAGCCCGCTAGCACTGGCCCATGGTTGAAAATGAGCGAAGTTTGAAAGAGAGGTTTCGGACGATAATTATAACGCACAGCGAAAGGGAAACTGGCTGATTCCGTGGTCGGCCAGAGAGGCACCGACCCCTTAATGGCCGGCACTTATTTCTGACCCCGGCTTCCTGGTCGCTGCATTTCGCATCTATGGTCAATCCAAGTGTATAGTCAAGCCATATGTGAGGTTCTATTTTGCCAACCAATCTCTCTCCCAGTTACATATAAGAAAGGTACCCTATTTACAGGCGCCCGCCTTTGGATCACGTCCCTGGGCCATGCTAAACACCACAACTTTCCACATTCAAGATCATTCGCCCCCGATTCGATGCCTTTGGTCACGGTGCAGAGCATAGTTTGTCGCCTGATGGACGAGCCTGCCCTGTAGTCATATCCTTGGCTTGGTCGTACGCTTGATAAAGTTAAAGGCAACTGCCCAACAAAGAACTTACAGTATATCCTGGCCCCTATCGTTATCCGTGCTACACGCAACACCACGAGTAATATTAAAGGTTGTGTCACACATAAAGTTATGGCAAAAGTCTTGCCCCCGTAATGTTGTCATAATCTAGGTCGTGGATATAACACTATGCTATTATCAACAGCAAAGTTTTCGTTACAATTCCTGATGCTTTTTTCTTTTCGGGGCCGTATTTCGTGTTAAGCTGTTTCTCGCATTTCTCATCAATTATCATGCCGAATCATGATCTAAATGCTAAAATAATTCTGTTATCAATACTTTATATCAAAAGAAAAGGTTACCGTGTTTATAAAACGACCTGAGCATTAGATTCCTCACCAATATCACTGCTTTCATGAACTTGACCATGATTGCCGGGAATTTCAATATCACAGATACTTTATTACCAGGACAACTATGACGAATATTACATACTGTACCTTATAGCCACTGGCATTATCAAGATAATTATAAAAGTAATTTTTGTAGCAACTAATAACAAAGAAATGACAAGACATGGACACTAAAGGATATGACGCGGAAATATATCGGTAAATGGCAGAGCATAGCAATCACAGATTAAAATATAGGTATATATATTGAGCTAGATATATATAAACGTAAGTGAATGGATAGGTGGATATACAGACAGACTGATATAACGATAGATTTATAGAGATAAATAGGTAGGGACACAGATATCCAGACAGTTAGTGCGTCAGGCGGTCAGGTAGAAAGATGGATGGAGAGAGAGAGAGAGAGAGAGAGAGAGAGAGAGAGAGAGAGAGAGAGAGAGAGAGAGAGAGAGACAGATAGACAGACAGAGAGAGAATGAAGAAATAAATGGAAAATGAGTATGGGAGAAAGAAAGCAAGAGAGAGAAGGATAGAGAGAGAGAGAGAGAGAGAGAAAGAAAAGAGAAACCGTCCCATTTACCTTTCCTCTAGCCACACTTCAGCTAGAACTCCTTGCCTATCATATAACTTCTTGTAATGACAAAACCTCCGGCACATAAAACCCGTAACAGCAACATATGCATAACACTGACCCCCCCCCCCCCCCATCCAAAAAAAAGGGAAAGAATCAAAGCATAACTCAGGACGACGCGCCTGGAAATAGCATTAGACTCCCGGATAAATCCTTATAAATCCCATAAGGAAGTTTTACCCAGACAGCTCCATAATACGGGAATCCTCGTAAATAAAGAGAAGTTGACAGCCCGACCGAGAGTCCCAAAAGTGAGTGACTAATCGGCAAGCGGTGAAGCTAAGTGCAAGCTTTCGCCGATAGGGGGAAGGGGGGATTTCTTTTTCTAGGGGGAGGGGGGGGGCGGGGTTAGGGTTAAAGTGAAGAGGAGGGGGGGGAGGGGGAAAGCTAAAGAGTGGAAAGGGTTAAAGAATTCGATCTACGAGTTTTAAGGGGAAGAGAGACTTTGGGCCAAACGAGGGAAAGAATGGGAGGGAAATAGAGGGCTTGTGGGGTTAAGAATGGGGACCATTGGTAGCGAGGAAAAGACAAAAAGCGAGAGAGAGAGAGAGAGAGAGAGAGAGAGAGAGAGAGAGAGAGAGAGAGAGAGAGAGAGAGAGAGAGAGAGAGAGAGGGAGAGAGGGGAGAGAGAGAGAGAGAGAGAGAGAGAGAGAGAGAGAGAGAGAGAGAGAGAGAGAGAGAGAGAGAGAGAGAGAGAGAGAGAGAGAGAGAGAGAGAGAGAGAGAGAGAGAGAGAGAGAACAGAGAGAGAGAGAGAGAGAGAGAGAGAGAACAGAGAGAGAGAGAGGGAGAGAGAGAGAGAGAGAGAGAGAGAGAGAGAGAGAGAGAGGGAGAGAGAGAGAGAGAGAGAGAGAGAGAGAATGAAAGAAACAACAGAGATAGAAAGAGGGAGAGGGAGAGGGAGAGGGAGGGAAAGAGAGAAACAGCAAAAGAGAGAAGAGGAGTGGGCTTAAGTGGAGTGTGCTGAGGGAAAATGGTAAACAGAAAGAAAGAGAGAAAAAAAAAACAAAAAAGAAAGCGTTCAATCAATGGAGGTCCAATAAGGACAGAGGGAGAGGGAAATTGCCGAGGAAGTGAAGAAATAGAGGATATGGTGAATGAGTCTGGTGGCGGGGAGAAGGGGGAGAAGAGGAGAGAGAGAGGGGGGGAGGAAGGGAGGGGACGAGAGGGGGATAAATGGCCACAACGGCCTTTGAAGAGGAAGCTCAAGTAGACCTGTGAAGGGTTTGAAGAGGGAATATGTCAAAAAAATCAGAGGATGTAGAAAGGTAAAACAAAACAAAAAAACAACAACAAAAAACAAGAAGAAAAACAGACAACGAAGCAAAACAAAATAACAAAACATAGGAATTAAAGAAATAAATCAACATCGCAACGGGACAGAAAATAAGAGTAACGGTTTAGTCACAAGAGAATGTGTGAACGAGGAAGCAGCTAAAATAATGATGACATCTTGAATATTAGTAAATAAAAAATACGTTAGGAAATGGAAGTATTCCATAACAGAATATACAAAATATTTGTATAATATATCCATGTATCAAAGTACACGCTCATATAAACTATATATATATATATATATATATATATATATATATATATATATATATATATATATAGAGAGAGAGAGAGAGAGAGAGAGAGAGAGAGAGAGAGAAAGAGAGAGATATATATAGATACACACACATCTCTAGAGAGAGAAAGAGTGAGAGAGTGAGAGAGTGAGAGAGAGAGAGAGAGAGAGAGAGAGAGAGAGAGAGAGAGAGAGAGAGAGAGAGAGAGAGAGAGAGAGAGAGAGAGAGAGAGAGAGAGAGGGAGAAGGAGAGGGAGAGAAAGAAAGAAAGAGGCAGAGAGAGAAAAAGAGGCGGGGGGTGGGAGGGGCAGGCCGGATTTTCGTAACTGAGTGGGGAGGGAAGAGGGCGCGAGGGACGGAGGGAGGCAGGGGGAGAGGAGGGGGTATGGGGGCCATTCCGTGGATGCTGCACGCGACATGGGACGTCCATTTGGGCCAATTTAGGTTTGGTCCCAGTCACAGGTGTGCCGAATTGTGCCACGACCCTAATTATGCTACAGGAACTGTCGGAATGGCGACATCAAAATCAAGTTGGGTGGCTTTGTCTGTTTGTTCGGGGGTAAGGTATACCACACACAGACGAAGGTGAAAAGGCAAATCAGGTACCAGAAAAAAAAGGCAAGGAATATTATGAACAACTACAGTAGGTGTCCGTTTCTTAGATATTATTGAAAAAAGAGACGCGAGAAGTTATCATATGCAATCTAAGTCGATTTTCTAATTTAATGATATAAATATAACCCAAGGAATTTTATGAAGATTTGAAGTAGGGGTATTTTTCCATAGGCACCTGTAATAGCATGCAAGTGATTTTAAGGTACAATGGCAGTAGGTGTGCTATTCGTGACACATCATGAATGACATTAATTATAAAATCGACTATGTCACTTAGAGTAATCAGAATATCCACCTAATATCATCGAGGTCAAACCCATCAGCTCCGTCTCGACCGAAAAAGCCCATGACTTTTCACCACAAACGCCATCCACGTGCTCATCACACTCACCATCGGCGCCAGAGATCACCATAACTTCCAGCGAGTCTCCTGCATTCCCGCCATCACTGTCTCCACCGGTTGACGTTCGTGCGCGATTATCACCGGCGCCGCGGAGACTAATGAGACCCTCCTCATTAACACCTACGGCGGCCGTTACGAGCGCCTGTATCCATTCATAACTCTATTCGAAGTGGAAAAGTCCGACACCATGGCCAAGACAGCGCTGACAAAATCGCCACTTCTGAAATACCCCTGTCTCTCTCTCTCTCTCTCTCTCTCTCTCTCTCTCTCTCTCTCTCTCTCTCTCCCTCTGTCTCTCTCTCTCTCTCTCTCCCTCTGTCTCTCTCTCTCTCTCTCTCCCTCTATCTCTCTCTTTCTCTCTCTCCCTCTATCTCTCTCTTTCTCTCTCTCCCTCTATCTCTCTCTCACTCTATCTCTCTCTCTCTCTTTCTCTCTCTCCCTCTGTCTGTCTATCTCCCTCTTGCTCTCTCTCTATCTGTCTATCTCTCTCTTGCTCTCTCTCTGTCTGTCTGTCTCTCTGTCTCTCTCTCTCTCTCTCTCTCTCTCTCTCTCTCTCTCTCTCTCTAGCTCCTTCTCTCTTTTCATCACCGCCGTATCATCATCACTTATCCACATCAACACAAGCAGGGAATTCCCCGTAATCATTTTTATCAGAGGGACATCATTACCAGCATGATCATGTCGATAATCGGCGCCGTTACACCATTTTTAACAATCAACAACAGAAGCCGTTCACCTTCATGATCACAGCGCACGTTCATCACTCACCATCAGCCACAGCCGTCAGTCGCAAAGCCCCTAACCCCCCCACCAACCCCCCCTACCCCTCACTCCCGCTCTCTCCCCCCATCCTCCCCAAATTTCAGCCGAGCTACCATCACCATAAACCATCAATATCACCATTGCAATATAACTGGCATCCCCTGCACACTACGCCAATTTGCCACTATGATTTTGCCTCGATTACCATGCTTTCCTACCTACCCGGTGTATATTTATCAATGCCTCCCCAACTTTGAATAGTGTATGACGGATTCCTTAATCATAGGCCTTACTATTTATATCTTTATACATCCATATACCTCTTAGTATGGGCACTTACCTAAATAGATCTCTGAGAATCTGCAATGACTATAGTAACAACGATGATAATTATATTGAATATAATAATGATGATAAAGATGGTGATGATGATGATGATGATGATGATGATGATGATGGAGATGAAAATGATGAAGATGAAGATGATGATAATGATGACGATAAAAGTAAAATTGGAATTATAATACATCTATATATAACATATACGAGAAAAAGAACTAGCACATCGGTAAGTTTGCAGAAGTACAGCCTCCATGTGAGAAAAGCGAGAGATTCTTACTGCCAGACGTGAGCGAACTTTCGTTATAGTGGCGATTTACGATGCGTTTGACGTCTTAGAAGTCCAAACGAAAAAAATCGGAATAAAAAGTAAAAAAACAAGGACATAAACCCGGACAATGAATACGAATGTAAAAGGACTATTAATGATGATGATAACATTAACGATGATAATGATAATACCAACAATAATAGTAATAATGATAGTAAAAATGACTGTAACAACTATTATAATGATAATGGGAAAACATGGAGAAGAAATAAAAACAATACAAGAAAATGTGAATTAGCATAACAGAAAAAATAAAAATAAGTAAAGTACAATTCCGTAAATAATCAGGTACGATTTGAAAAAAAAAAATATATATAATAATAATAATAAGGGGACCTTCTTTACTCCTCCACAGAGAGAGAGAGAGAGAGAGAGAGAGAGAGAGAGAGAGAGAGAGAGATGGAGAGTAAGAGTCAGAGATGAATGATAATAATAAAATAAATAATCATGATTAGGGAAGAGACAATCCCCTTACCCCCCCCCAAAAAAAAATAATAATAATAATAATAAAAAATAAATAAATAAATAAACGGATAAAAGATACGGGCGTAGAGAAAGATCAAAATGGATGATCATGACGAAAATAAATATGAGTGAGGAGGGAGACCGCAGCGGAGAGGGAGTGCAAGAGGGAAGCAGAGGAGGGGGAAAAAATGGAATATCGTGTTGCGAAAGAGAAAAGAAAGAGAAAGAAAATAAACAAAAACATAAAGAGAAAGAAGAGAAAGGTAACAAATGTAAAAAATCGTGATTAATGAAAATATGGGAAATAAGCGTTTCACATACACTGGGAAGAGGTAGGCAAATATAAAGTAAATATAATGGAGGAAAGAGAGAGAGAGAGAGAGGGAGGGAGGGGGGGAGAGAGAGAGAGAGAGAGAGAGAGAGAGAGAGAGAGAGAGAGAGAGAGAGAGAGAGAGAGAGAGAGAGAGAGAGAGAGAGAGAGAGGGGGGGGGGGGGAGGAGAAAGAGAGAGAGAGAAAACATGAAATAAAGGATATTTATAAAATCCTAAACACAAGATCCAAAACACTCAATTACACTCGGATATACTACAAACAATATGCATGAACTCCTCCCCCCTTCTAAACCCCCCCTAAGAAGTAATACATTCCTTAACCCTAATAGGATTTCTTAAAAAAAGAGAAAAAAGAAAAGAAAAAAAGAAAAAGAAAAAAAGAAAACCAGAGGGAAAGGACTCAATATTGGCTTTATTCATAGAGTTCCGTGAGTGGACATTTTTCAAAAGGGTTAGTACCTTTTCCCTGAAAATACACTATAGATAGGTTATTAGCTCCGCTACCAAATAATTTCTTTCAGCCCCATAATCTAATATATATGGCTTTCCTAGGCAACCAGCCAGGGAGGGAGACCCTAATATATATATATATATATATATATAGAGAGAGAGAGAGAGAGAGAGAGAGAGAGAGAGAGAGAGAGAGAGAGAGAGAGAGAGAGATACAAACCTAAACTCATGTACAGACGCACACACAAACAATCTTTCAATACACACATACATATCAACACACGTGAAAAAGAACACAAGCACAAGAAAACATCCACGCTGCTGCATGCGTGTTGCCAGCTTGCGTGAGTGTTTAATTGCGTGTGAATTTTTAAACCCCCCCACCCTCACTCCACCCCCCCCTCCCAGTGCAATTAAGGGGACAAGAACCTAATGTGTTTCTCGTCAACATTTTTGTTTTTATTTTTGGTATTGGCGGTAATTATATTTTTAATTTAGTATTTCTGTCATTAGTTCTTATCATTACTGTTAATGTATGTAACAGTTATCGTTATGATTATGATTACCACTGTTGTTGTTATGTTATCATTATGTTATCATCATGTTATTATTATAACTGTCACTACTGTTGTTATCATAAATATCAATACCATTGTTATTGCTATCATTTTATCATTATCATTATTGTTATCATTATCAGTGTTATCATTGTCACTGTCTTATCAATATCATGATCATTATCCCCTGAATTATTGATATTAAGATAATATACACTATCATCGCCATCATTATCATTACCACTGCCATTAAAATAATTACCATCATCATTAACATCATTGCCACCATCATTAATGTAATTACCACCACCATTAAAATCATTACCATCATAAACATCATTACGATACATACAAATACATTAAAAAAACATATTAAACCTTCAATAAGCTTTTTGGTCCTTATATATATACATATATATACATATATATATATATATATAGATAGATAGATAGATAGATAGATAGATAGATAGATAGATAGATAGATATATAGATATATACATATATATATATATATATATATATATATATATATATATATAAATCTATCTATCAATTAACCTACACTCACATACATGTATGTATGTAAGTAAATATGTATATAGAGCACTTGTCTACACAAACACACTTACTTACAACACATATACAAATACAAACCCACATATCTATTTCTCTATTTAGTATGCAAAAATAAAAAAATCGTTATTTGTTCACATAAATGTCTCTAGCCTTTCATAATATAAATTCTGTATTTTGATCCCATATTTCTTCCCTCCATTTCTTTCCTTTGCAGTACTGAAACCCAAAATGAAAAGTGAACTAAGACATATATATTTTTTTTATTCCGTAGATCTTCCCGAAGGAATCCGTACATCAGTTTGTTCCTCCTCCTCCCCCTCTTCCTTTTTTTTTTTTTTACCTATATATTTTATTCATATATACATCACCTAGCACTAAGACCGCAGTGAAGTAAGGAATACATTCAGACACCGATTTTACATTTCAGAGAAGATCCCTTACTATATACGGGTGAAATCAGCAAGTCACATTTCGGAAATTGCTACCAGCTACACCCCGCTACCTCTTCCTTGCCATTCCATTTTTACAATATATTTTCAAAATACCTTTGAAGTAGATGCGTGAACACATTTCGAGAAATTCCCAAACCAGGCAATTCCCTGTGAGGACTGATGTGTGACGGACCCCGAAATACATTTATACGTCAGCCCAGACAGCCTTTTCCACAAGATAAACAAACCTCCTCCTACTGGCGTTTGTCTGCTCTCTCTCTCTCTCTCTCTCTCTCTCTCTCTCTCTCTCTCTCTCTCTCTCTCTCTCTCTCTCTCTCGCTCGCTCTCTCTCTCTCTCTCTCTCTCTCTCTCGCTCTCTCTCTCTCACTCTCTCTCTTCCTACGCCTCCCCCCTTCTCCCTCTGATTCTCCCTCCCTACCTTCCCCTCTCTCATTCTCCCTCTCCCTAACCCCCATTCCTCCCTCCATCCCTCCCTGTCCTTTCCTTAGTGTCCGTATGTCGGTTGATCGGTCAATATTTCAGTCTGCCTTTCTCTTTCCCTCACTTACACTCTCTATCACCATCCCTTCCGTCTCTTTCCCTCGGTCAGACAGCTTCTTTGTCTCTTTCACTTCATCTTTCGCTCCATCTGTCTCTTTCTTTTACAACGTTTATATTCACGTAGGCGTGAATATCAATCAATCGGTATGTCTCTCTGTCTCTCTCCCTTTCCCTTTCTCTCGTTTCCTTCCTTCATCCTGCTCTCTCTCTCTCTCTCTCTCTCTCTCTCTCTCTCTCTCTCTCTCTCTCTCTCTCTCTCTCTCGCTCGCTCGCCCGCCCTATTTGCTTTTCGCGCCATAACATTGTTCTTAATTGTATTTATGTTTAAAACTTTCTACTGTTAATCTTTCCACAGCCCATCCTCAAACTAGACGGAATAATTCACCCTTTTTTCGCCCATTCACATAATGTTGGATAACTCGTTTTCTTCCTTCGCTTTGTCTCTTTGGTCCGCCATTCCTCTGCCACCACAGCTCGTTCTGCTTTCAGTTCTTCCCTTTTCTCTTTTTTTCGTCCTTCTTCTCCCGTTCTTCTGTCGCCTCACCTCGCTCTCTTTATCATTCTTCCTCTACCTCCCCTTTCCTCCTGCTCGCGCTTCTCTCTGCTTCCGCTGCCGCCACGACTCACTGTTTATCATGTCTCCTCTATCCCTTCTTCTCCAACCATCCATTTCTCTTCTTCCCACAATCCTCTGCCGCCACAACTCGCTCTGTTTATCCTTCAACCTCTATATCCCTCTTTCCTCTTCTTTACGTCTCGTTTTTCTTCTTCTTGCTTTACCTCCACAACTCGCATTGTTTATCCTTTCTCCCGCTATTCCCTCTTTCTTACTTCACTTATTTTTCTTCTTCATCTACGCCACAACTCGTTTTATCTATCCTTTTCCCTCTATTTCCTCTTTCTTACCTCACTTCTTTTCTTCTTCTGCCGCCAGCCACAACTCGCTTTGTTTATCCTTTTCCCTCTATCTTCCCCTTTCCACTTTCTCGCGATTTTCTTCTCCCTCCCCTATTCCTCCGCCGCCAAAAGTCTCCAGCAGCGTCTACTCGTTAGATTACACAGTCGACACACACTCGCTAACTAGATAGTGCTTTATTCTTTGGGACAGCGACAAACTAGCCAACCAACCTGCCGTATTGGGCCCGAAATTTATTCTATTGATATACAGCAAGTGAGTGGAAAGGCAAGAATGTTGTGTGCAGATAGAAGGACACAGAACAGAGGGTCGATTGAGAAGAGGGAGGGAGGGTGAGAAGAGGAGAGAGAGAAGAGCATGGTTATTGTATTGTATAGGAGGGGGGGGGGGTGTAGAATAGTTTCGGCGAGAATAGGGAACAGAAAGAAATGGAAGTATAGTGATGGCTGGAAATTCCATACAAAGCGGACCTGTTGAAGGGTTTGTAAAGGAGAGGATATTCAGTGTATCGAATAGAATGACTGGACGGTCCGAATTTGTAGTGTTGCAGATTTTATGAGGCACCATGGTAGCACTGGAAGCATTTCTAGGCTACTTGCATGGGCTGCCATTATGATTTAAAACCTAAAATAAATAGTTGTTAATGTGCTCTCATGAAGAATTAATGGATATCAGCTAATGATACTGCACGAGGCACGAGCTATGTTTTTTTACGTAAATAAAAAGGAGAAAAATTTACTGACAATGCACTTGAAATCCATACATGGATCTGTAATTCAATATACACATAACAAGAATCTAAAAAAGGTAAAGGAAAGAAAAAAGCTTTCTGATATTTACTGATACTCAAAATTCCAACTTTGCCTTGAATTCCTTATAAACTACGCGATGCTATTAAGCCATCGTGGCCAATAGCGCGAGAATCGTACATGTTATCTTCACCAAGTTTCCAGACAGTTTTCCCCGGCAAAACTTGGTGCAAATAACGACAGTCACTTAACCAAGTTTGTGTGTTAGGAAGAGATTCCAGCTGCAAACATCTTTATGATATTGGGATTCCGCTTTTAGCAAAATCGGGGTGTTTGAAGATGACGAAAAACGTTCTTGGCGCTAAATCATCTCCATATTTAAAGCAAACGACGATGAATCACAACAATTTTTGCGTGCAATTTATCCTGTAAAAGGTGCTCCAAGATACAGGATTTTTCGTGCAAAGCAACATGATACTACGGTCCAGTTCTCTTCCTATGCTTCACATGAAGAATATATGATAATGGCGTGATTGGTAGGCCAAAATCCCAAGAGGGGCCAAACGGACGATAATATAATGAGTAACAGAAATGAACTACGCACGAAAAGACGGTATATCGAGAGAATCAGTAAATCCATATTTACACCAACCAAACTGTACAGAAA
>BOPN01000549.1:240000-250000 GCA_017312705.2 Penaeus japonicus | reverse complement strand
ACCGGGGTGTGTATATATAGTTGACAAACTTTTAGAGTGGAAGGAGTAAATAAGTTTCGGAGTCAACAAACTTTACCGGCAAAGGAGGAAAGGAGAAGTTTACGATGGATAAGTCAGTGGGAAAGATATAACACCAACTGTGGTGGAGACGCCGCTGATGAGCAAGTCATGTTGGTGATTGTGAAAATAGACTGCGCTGATTTGGGACGAGCTGCCTGAAGGTGCCGGAGGAGAAAGTGCTGCGAGGAGAAGAATCTCGGCGACTGAGGGATGGCGTGAGGCGATAAGGAGGGAGGCGCTAATCAGATTCAGCTGGGCATTTGCATTCAATATGGGGATCAGAAAGGAATACTTACGGGGAATCCAAGGTTTCTTGTACAGATGTGTATGTATAAGAAATTAGCAAATGAAATGCTATATATAAATAAATAAATTATTATTAAATGTTTGTATATGTATGTATGTATGTATGAATGTATGTAGTTATATATATATATATATATATATATATATATATATATATATATACATATATAAAGTGTGTATGTGTATGTGTATGGTATGAGTATGAGTATGAGTATGAGTATGAGTATGTGTATATGTGTGTGTGTGTGTGCGTGTATCTGACTTCTATACAAAACACGGCTAAGAAACGTAAGAAACAGGGAACGAATAACGGAAAAGAAGAAGAAAAAGGCGAGACTCATATCGTGACAAGTTCCGATAACCGTGAATAATCTGCACCCCTCCCCCTTCTCACCCCCCTCCACCCACCCCACACCCTCTCTCTCTCTCCCTCACACACACCCAAATCTTGTGAAAACAAAACCCCCTTCTCATTTCGTATTCCGCAAACGAACGCACACTCACAAGTCACATCTGGTACAACATCTCCGGAAATTTACAACTGGCATATGAATCCGCCGGTGTACACGAGGCCCTCCGATAATTTACCGTCCTTCGCTCGGGAAATGTCTCTCGCGCTGGAGTAATAATTGTAAACAGTCAGAGAGGAGGAGCGTACGATAAACAAGAGAAGCTTCCACTTGTCATTCTCTCTACACTCGCTGTGCCTCTTCCGTTGTCGTCATCGGAGATAATCCGTTGTGTTTATGCTTTATAAATATATTTCCTTTCTTGTTATAACACTGATTTCTGGTTAATAAATACAAGAGGCAAATGAGTGTAAAGATATGAAATTGATTGAAATCTGCAAAGTCACAAGGATTGAAGATATAATGCAAACCGTGTTGGGGTAGCATTCTGTATAATATTCTCAAGTTGAACCAAACTGTCAACATGACTCCAAACAGTTCAAGAACTCAGGAAAAACAAAGTTTGAATCCGGAGGAGCAACGGTTTGTATAGTGGACCACGTGACAAGGCGTCCACGCTCTCAAAAGAAATAACCAAGAATCGCTTGCACATATATGTTTACAAAGATTCATAATTACAAGTATAATTATAAGTACATATAAATCCCTCTCTTATTTGTTTATATATATACATATATATGTGTGTGTGTGTGCGTGTGTGCGTGTGTGTGTGTGTATGTGTGTGTGTGTATTGCCGTAGCCTGTATGATATAAGGAACAAGGTACCATGAACCTCAGTGGGTTCATGGCTTTCCTTCACCACCCTCACCCCCTCTGCCAAGCCCGAGTTGTAGGCGCGAGAACCTCGGGTAGCGGCACGATTATTACCCGATATCCGCCTCCCGTTCATCGCGCTCTACGCCTTGAAGCTACGAGCATGGAGTGCGATCATCCACTGCCAGATGTAGATAATACTCATAAACCGTAGTACGCGTATGTACTCTTAGCTGTAGTGGTGAGAGTGTAATCCTTCTCTTAAACATTATGTTTAAATGTTACCAATTACTATGGACAAAACAATGGACATAGACATACATGGATTAAACTCAAAAGATAAATAATACAAACAGAGGAATAAGTCTAAGTTAAAACCTAAATGAAGAGCAACGGCTTGCTACAAGCAGATTACAGGCAACAAAGGCAAATTACATGAAATGATGAAGTTTACACGTATAAGGTTAAAACCAGTTGCTGCTGATAAGGTCCTCAACACATAATGAGGGAAGGTGGAGCCACTCATATATACTCTTAGCTTATACTTGCCTACAAAAATCCGTCTCAAAGTTTCTGGAGAGGGAACTCTTCTTCAACTTTTTGTTTGTTTTTGCGACGCGGTGCTCATCCCGTTAAGACAAGACCTCGATAGCACGCGTAACCTAATTTCCCCATTGCTATGTACTCCGGCATGTTCCCACACGCGGACAAGTACAGCCTGCGAGGGTGTCATAGCTCACTGCAATAGGTAAACGATGAAATATGCTAATATGGAGTGAAAAGATGCTGATGTAACGAAGTTTCCACATCGCATAAGAATGCAAATAGAAGACAAACAAAAAGTTGCCTTCACGGGACTCCTACAAAGAACCACATCTAGGAGGTAGGGACAGAGTGGCCTTCAGACATGGGGAACATCGTTTTACAAAATGTGCTTTCGCGACAGTTAACTGACAGACAACCACTGACAATACATAAACTGCCTATTCTTCAGAAATAATGGGGCCTAACACTGAATACAAGCTACAAACTTTTGTTAGACATCTTTTTCTTTTTCTTTATTTTTTCAAGGCTACTTTATCATAGCTTGTCTCCCAGGAAGAAAGAGACGCTGAACATATTAACATAATAAAGTTTAGGTAGCATTAGTGTTGGCAGACATAAAGGGAGACAGCCCAACCTTGTTACATTGACGAGTCGCGTTGCAGAGAAGTTCCGTATTTCGTCAATTGCCGGTATTGTATGGTAATTTGAATAGCCAATTCTTTCGTTTGTATATTTTCTCCCTTGCCTTGAAAGTTTTGGGAAATCATTGGGCGTCTTGTGTATTAGTTGACTTTTGTGAACGGAATCAGTATTGAAATATTCTTTTGTTCTGTACTTTTACTGCTAGACTTCCTCATGGTTAGCTTCACTGGGAGCGTGAAAGGCAGTGGCAAGGTATCGTGAAAACTGACATTTAAACATCTGCTATAAATTGCAGATTTTGCATGCAACTTGAAAATCATATCTTGCATTTCTTTGTTATTTCCTAGTGTAAACACTACTCATGAAAAGTGTAGTCTTTGTTGTGATACATGCTTTTTCCATGCTCGAAATAATTACAACAATAAAAATGCGACCTATTAAATCAAATTATCATTTGAATTTCAATTTGCAAGGACATGTATACATACATACATACATACACACACACATACACACAAACACACACACGCGTGTGTGTGTGCGTGTGCGTGTGAATGTTTATTAGCATAAATAATTAAGAATTAAAACAAAAACAAAACATACACACTGAAAAGTAGTAACTCTATACCAAAAAAAGAATCAAATTATTACCTTGTGGGACGTCGACTTGGCCGGTCACGTGATCCCATGATTTCTGAACAGGGTTTTCTTGGTTCTAATATATAATCCTCGAGGGTAGTTCACAATGATTCTAATAATTTAGTACACTCTAATAGCAAAATGTTTTCAGATCAGTCTTCATCATCACTTTAAATGAATATGAGAAGAACGCAGAGTTGGAACAAAACAATAAATTTCTAAATGGCAATGTAGGCCTATGTTGTTTTCAATATGCCGATCGTAATGCATTATATTGTCTTAATAAAGTATTTAGAAGAGTCGACGCGAACGTTTTCTGATTAATCATATTCATCATAATCTGCTCAATTAACACTACGTAGAAATTCAAACAAACATGAACAAAATATAGGTTAAACTTGTCCGTTATATCTGATCTTTTTCTTAAATAACAAACAAAACAACATTATCATTTTGGTGTAATATGCATTAGTGTATAGTTTATATTCTATATTTATTCACCGATTTACTGTTATGTTGTTTCACAAGAAGAGAAATCTGATTTCAAAATCTATCAACTGTAATTTGAAGACTAAGGCTAAAAGAAAACCGAATTATTTACAAAATATTCACCTCATTACATCCTATATTGATTTTGATAATATTTATCGAATCGACAATTACTCTCCAAGCCTATACTCCATTCTCACAAACACTCGTTCAGAATTATTAATAAATATTGTGCAATAACTCTGCGAATTAGTTCTCACAACACTGATCAGATCGTAACTGAGACTTCGGCGCGTGTGATGGCTCCGCCTCGCGTGTTCTGTTCGATTCCTTCGGGATGATTAAACATTATTCTTCATTACTAACTTCACTGTAAACGCTAACACAAATATATGTATCTAAATCACAATAGATAAACATTTTCGTCGAAGTATACGGTACATATTACATCTGAAACTATGTGAAATTATATGTTAGATATCGATATTTTTCCCGAACATTCGAACACATTTTGAAACGGTTGATTACGTTTGATTCAAATTGATGCCATTTAAAGTAAAAGCGTTGAGCAAGTGCAAGCTGCTCAGAAACTTATATTTGCCCAGAATTACCTAGAATAGCTTAACAACTCTCAGTGTAAATACTAAAAAGCAAATACAACCTACTGTTGCCTTTCACTTCACTTTACTTTTCAGTGTTTCCTTACATAAGCGACCCATTTTTCTCTCGTTTTTTTTCTTCGGACGGACAGGTATATTTGAAATATAGATGTAATAAACATAAATAACAAACGCAACGTTATTAGAGGAAATCAAATTAAACCGATGAATTATGGAAATCAAACGAAAGAATAAGATATGTGTAGTCTAACATAGTGCTATCGACGCTTGTTGAAGATATGCTTAAGTCACAGCTACAAGTACATGTCTAGATATAGCACTCGCTAGAAAACATCCTACGTGTGATAACTCAAATGAAAAGTAGAGATATTTAAAGAAAAAAAAAAAAAAAAAAAACGAAAGAACGAATCACCTCAGAGTAAAACGCCTTTTGATAGTTGCTTATCCCATCGCAAGTGGGGTAATACCTGTATCATCTCGTCCATAAAAGCTGTATTAGAGTAAATGGTTTGGTTATTACATTTAATGCGCGCATATGGCCATGTATCCGTTGACGGCTCCACCCATCATCACTGGCACAAGGCGATACTTCAAGTCGGCTGCACTACAGTTGCTATTTATTCCAATACATTACTTTCGCATTAGCGCTTGCAACCTTGTCCAACGAATATGCACATGAACAGCATTATCTCCTTGATTCAGATGGTTTGTTTTATCTCTTGAGGGTTTTATGGTTCGTGGATTTTTTTCCCCGACTTGGAGGTACAGTGCTTTGAATATATGTATAGGTTCGCTAGATACGTCGATTAAAATGTTTATGTCTAATTACTGTGGATATATATCTCGTATTGTTACTGCGTCGTTAATGATATTGGCAAACTGTATCTGATAAAATAAACATCTTGCATCCATTTCAGAGAAAACGTATTGGTGGGTACACAGACCACACGCACACGCACACGCACACGCACACGCACACGCACACGCACACGCACACGCACACGCACACGCACACGCACACGCACACACACACACACACACACACACACACACACACACACACACACACAACACACACAACACACACACACAACACACACACACACACACACACACACACACACACACACACACACACACACACGTTCCTTTGTTTTAGGAACACCAAATCCATTACTCGTCCTATTTACTTGATAAAAAAGGAGTAAGAAAAAGACGATAATAATAAATCATAATGCCTAAGTAGCTCTCTCAGCCAGTTCTCAGACCTGAGCTCAGCTGGTTTCGAGGAAATATGTACTTCAGCTTAATTGTCTATCAGTCAAAGACACGTGGTTGTGGCGGGGGTGGGGGTGGGGGATGGGGGGGTGGGGAAGGCAGGAGAGCGGGAGGGAAGTAATTTGTTTCCGTCGTGATGCTGGTGAAAGTGATGGTTCCACTGAAGGCAGGGAGGTAGGGCTAACATTTTTCATCGCTAATTTGTGTCAATGTCCATAATGGTTATCAGTGTTACTGTGTTCATCATAGACGTTATTAGTATTAGCATTATTTATTTTTTTATAATTATTACTCTTATCCCGATTCTAGTCTAGAATTTTATCTCATTAATTTACCTGTATATTAGTTTTAATGAGAACTGTTAGAGCCAAAGTATAATTCCAGTTCTATGGATTTATTGCCGAAAGAGAAAAGGAGAGAGAGATACAAAGAGAGAGGGAGAAGAGAGAGAGAGAGAGAGAAGAGAAAGAGAGAGAGAGAGAAAGAGAAGAAAGAGAGCGAGAGAGAGAAGAGAGAAAAGAGAGAGAGAGAAGAGAGAAAGAAGATAGAGAGAGAGAGAAAGAGAGAGAGAGGAGAAGGAAACAAAAATCTAAACCCTTTTATTATTTGATAGTTTATCAAAGAGGATAATTGTGGTTAATGATAATTATCATTGACATTGCAGTCCTTGTTGTTGATGTTAATATCCCATTCATTGTTCCTATCAGTATTAATATTGCCATTACAAAAACATGTCATTACTATCAGTTATTATAATATTCATTATAATATCAGTTATAATATTCATTATTACTATCATCTATAAATTTGTTATTTTCATTAATGTTTTTTCTTATTACGGTCGTTTATGATAATATGTTGTTTAAGTTGAAGTTTTAAGCTCGTTATAAAATTTCATCAGTATCCTCATTATTTTCCTTATCAATATCATCAATTTCATAAGCATTACCTCCATTGTACTGTCGTGATGGTAATTATAATCAGTATTATAACATTATAATTTATATAATTTTCAACCTCATAGTGGTGATGTTAATGTCATACTGATCATGATTTTCATTCTTGGTCTTATTATTATCAAAATTAACATTACCATGATTAAGACTGTGTTACAATTTTTATTCATTATAGAGCCTACAGTAACTAGCTATATCATCATAGTTATTTTTAATGAGACCTTTATCGCTCAGTTGATAATTATTGGATGAGGCACCTTCTATGACAATACCATACAAAATATTGATGTAAAGAGAAAAAAAAGTAAAAATATGAATGATTATCAGATTTCCTATCCACGGTCCACTTTCAAATGAATAACAACGGTTCCCCCAAAGAGGAAGGAGAGGGACAAAATGGAAGAATAAAAGCACACATATCAAAAAAAGCGATTAAAGAGTGACCCTAACTAATTTAATTCCATATCCTCTTTAGAAAAAAAAAAACTCGTCGACTTCCCGTATTTTTCTTTCATTTAGTCGCGGTCCCAAAGAACGCCCACGAGAAATCTAATACAAATATAGAGTTGAGGTTCTCAAATAAAGTGAACGGCTGTGTTGTCTTGTATGGAGGAGGGCAAAGGGGGGGGGGGTACGGAAAAAAGAGGGGGGTTGACGAAGGCGGTCAGGGTGATGGGGGGTGGGAGGGAGGATTGTCTGTCTTTCCGAGTGATTGTCTGAGAAATTTAGTTCTCTACTTTAGTCCAAAGAATATGGTATTACCACTGTAATGGACAGGAGACCCATCACTAAGCTATAATCTGATTAGCGCCATATCTCTAGATTGTTTTTCAATGGCAATATTGACAAAAGGTATTTGCGGATTACAGACCACTCTTTTTTGTTGTTGTTTTTTCTCAGAAGGAAAGATTTAAACCTACCATTACTTATTACTTAATGCTTGATTATCTGACCACTAAGCACGCCGCCGTTGCCCCCCATGTAGTATTTCCAAGTAACGATTATCAGGTTCATTACTACCATCTGTGTAGACACACTATTAAAAGAAATTAACATCATCACCTTATGTATAATTTCCTACACATCTGGACCACATTCTCGCTCTCTCCCTCTCTCTGTCTGTCTATCTGTCTCTCTCTCTCTCACTTTCTCTCTCTCTCTCCCTCTCTCTCTGTATGTCTCTCTCTCTCTCTCTCTCTCTCTCTCTCTCTCTCTCTCTCTCTCTCTCTCTCTCTCTCTCTCTCTCTCTCTCTCTCTCTCTCTCTCTCTCTCTCTCTCTCTCTCTCTCTCTCTCTCTCTCTCTCTCACCCACTCGCTCTCTCCTTCTCTCTCTCTCTTTCTCTCTCTCTCTCTCTCTCTCTCTCTCTCTCTCTCTCTCTCTCTCTCTCTCTCTCTCTCTCTCTCTCTCTCTCTCTCTCTCTCTCTCTCTCTTTCTCTCTCTCTCTCTCTCTCTCTCTCTCTCTCCAACACTTGGATTAGACGCCCTTAAGACCACCACTTCCACCACAACCAATATGCGGGTAACCACAATCCCACCTCTTCCGCCATTCCAGCCAGCGATAAATATTGCTGTTACTTAAGGTTCTTATATATATTTCCCGGCGTTAGACAAGGCTGAGTAACTTGCGCGATACATCAGGGCGCCCAGCAGGCAAAATATGCCCATCAGCTTTACTGGGGGCTTTCATACATCACTCGCAATTGTTCTTGAAGACGAGGTTTAAAACATGTGAGAAACATGTTCAAGTGCCGACACTCAGGCAGGTGGATGTGGAGAAAGGAGAGGTTGGGGGTGGGGATGCGGGGTATGGTGGAAGGGAGGGAGTGGATTTCGGTATTAATGGATTTGCTAGTAATTCATGCCACAATTAAAGTGCTGGGTTTAATTTATTGCTTACGTTTCGCATGAGAGGAACGTAATGTTTGCTATCGATTCGTATGAAGGGGTTTACAGCTGGATTATTTCATCAAGGAAATTATTTATGAATGTTTACTACATGTGCATGCAAGAAGGAGACTGCAACTTCAAAGATCTTCTCAAACAAAGAAAAGAGAAGGGGAAAAACAAGAAAAAAACACGCACAGCATAACTAAATATGCATAAGGATATACCTGTTGTTTAGCTTTATCCACGAAATATGAATAATTTTATGGCTTATTACCTGACAAAATAAACACACGTATTCCTCTTGCACTGCTTCGGTTGATGTGTATTGCACTCTGCAGCCAAGTTGCTTTTAAACAATATTATGATAATAGCAATGCCATCATGCGAAATAAAAACACCGCTGTTGGGTACAATGAAAACTTTAAGGATGATGACGTCATAGAAGGAATCGAGACGGATATAAAGGGAAAAGTCCGTTCGCTTGGATTATGTAGAGCGTTCTTTATGGAACACATTAATGGAAGCAGCAGCTAAGACGCCATATGGATATCGTCATTCATGAAAAGTTATAAAAATCGATGAAAAGTGTTGTTACTAAAGCAGCTGGAAAAAAGTAATGATAACTTTCTAGGATCATCAATAGTTAAGACAATCGTAGTGATGAAGATTGCAGTAGCAGAATGGTGCAGAAAGCTCAAAGGAATATCTCATATCGCGAAAATCGTAATGATACCAATAGTAACATTTGGTCAAATGATTCTATGTAACGCAAGGTATTTTAAATAAGAAATGCCAATCTAACAGTTACTGTATATTCACCAACATCGCTTTCGAATATAACAAAATATAGTACAAAAACAGCGAGAGTTTTAGTGGTGCCACTTACAGTAATGAGCCCTGCAGAGTCACTCCTCTCGACACTACCTATCACAGTGTTGCCACTCAGAACACTGACACTCACAGCGTTGCCACTCACTGGCCACCATCACCCCTCGCCTCTCCCCTCCACGTGTGTTTTCCATTCCACTAGTATGGCTCTTCTGCTCATAATCCCTTACATAAGACTGGCCATTAGAGCCATGCCTCACGAAGCTCTCGTCTCCTTAGTGTAGTTCCCGTCACCGGCACTGCATCAAAGGGCATACACTGTGTCCTCGCTTTGCACTAATTGTGATGCATCTCCCCGATCCATCCCTCAATGATTTCGATTAATATGGTTCATAAGCCTCCTTGGGAGACATCCTGCGTCACGGATAATTTGCCTTATGTGCGATGGCTTTAAAGGCTGTAATAACCCAGCGGGCGGATAATGATATTCGCTTTATCTTTCTGTGCATTATTTTTTTCGATGGG
>BOPN01000549.1:217500-220000 GCA_017312705.2 Penaeus japonicus | reverse complement strand
ACGGAGAATCATATGCATTTGTGGAGGATTTCATATCGTCTCATGGGGACTATCACGTTGACTTTGGACTGATAAATGTCACATCGTCAGATAGAGGAGTGCGTCTTATGAAGCTTAGAAGGACACTTCCCAGACCGCAGACAAGACAAGACAAGATAGTTCGTTTAGTGAAATGACGAATAAGAAATTATATCTGATATATCTCAAGGGGAATTCCTAAAATCACAATAACTCGAATAGCGTGAAAATTTTGTTTTACAATAGTATACCATGAGATATATAAAGGAAAGGGTTACATAAATCCTAGAAATATCTGACTGCAAATTATGGACGAGAAAGACAACAGCCAAAAGGTGTGTAGAAATATGCTATACCTGAAGGAGACGGGAATAAAAAGGATAGGATTGGGATCTGAAGACAGAATGAGATGAATGTCAGACTCAAGAGTAATGATGAGAAATGATACTGTAGGCAGTGGAAATGTAAGTAAAATATCTATAGAAGCAAAAAAAACAAAGACACTTGCAGAGAAGAAAGGAAATAATGATATTAATTAGTGCAAACCAGAAAGTTTTTGTCCTTCAATAGAAATCTTCCAGAGAGAGAAAAAGAGAGACTGAGAAAGAGAAAGAGAGAGAGAGAGAGAGAGAGAGAGAGAGAGAGAGAGAGAGAGAGAGAGAGAGAGAGAGAGAGAGAGAGAGAGAGAGAGAGAGAGAGAAGGATGAAGGAAGGAAACGAGAGAAAGGAAAGGGAGAGAGAGAGAGAGAGAGAGAGAGAGAGAGAGAGAGAGAGAGAGAGAGAGAGGCGGGAGAGAGAGAGAGAGAGAGAGAGAGAGAGAGAGAGAGAGAGAGAGAGAGAGAAAGAGGGAAAGAGAGAAAGAGAGAAAGAGAGAAAGAGAGAAAGAGAAAGAAAGAAAAAGAGAGAAAGAGAAAGAAAAAGAGAGAGAAAGAGAGTGAGAGAGGCAAGGGGGTAGGGGAGAAGGGAGAGGATAGGAGTTAAAGGAAGTAAGCAAGGAAGTATAGGCCTTTCGGGTGCGGTCTGTGGTTAAGGCCCGGTATCCTTTTTCGAGCGGCGAAGTTAAGACGTTCCCACCGCGGTAATGCTTCTCTTCACCTGATACTAAAAGCACAGCTGGAATTTCAGAGGCGGTCGCTAGAGGACTTAGCATCTCATTTGTGGCACCATCCCCGCACGGCCACCATATCCTCGGCCTTTCCCCTCCTCGCATGGTGGTCTACAGTGTGATTTGTAGGTCCGTTTACCTTTTATAACACAGGCAGCTTTTCCTTCGTTGAGCCGGTAACGTATTGATATAAATGTACCTCGATATGCCCAGTTGTTTAGATAGAGCAACTTTAAATAAATTAGAATGCATTTGTTTCCATTTCTCTTCACGTTGTATGACTATAAAACAATAACTATAGCTGATTCACTACGTACACACAGGAAGGAGATAAGGAAGAGAGAGAGAGAGAGAGAAAGAGAGAGAGAGAGAGAGAGAGAGAGAGAGAGAGAGAGAGAGAGAGAGAGAGAGAGAGAGAGAGAGAGAGAGAGAGAAAGAGAGAGAGAGAGAAGGGAGTGGAGGAGAGTGAAGGGAGGGAGAAAAGAGAGAGAGAGAGAGAGAGAGAGAGAGAGAGAGGGAGGGAGGGAGCGAGAGAGAGAGAGAGAGAGAGAGAGAGAGAGAGAGAGAGAGAGAGAGAGAAAGAGAAAGAGAATGGGGGAGGGGAGGAGAGAGAACGAGACATTGAACAATATCTCTCAGCAACACGAGAAAAAGAGGGAGAGGGAAAGAAATAGAAAAGAAAGATAGAGAGATAGAGACAGATAGAACTCACACACACAGACACACACACACACAAACACACACATTCACACACACGCGCTCACACACACACACTTATACACACACTCACACTCCCACTCCCACACACACACACACACATACACACATTCATACCCACACACTCATTGCCCTCCAGCTAAAACCCACCTTAGTTCCTCATGGCGTTCAACTTTATTGTCACTAATATGCTAAATGGAAAACTCACCGACGCGTCCTTTAGCTGGTGGCAACTGTGGATGCATGTAGTCACTTGTGTACGCAGTTCGTTTAAATATTAATTGGAATAGGGTCACACGCATCCGGACCCCTTGACAATACGCTGAATTAAACATCTAATGATATTTTCATATCTATTGATGTCAGTTTATTATTGATATTGTAATTATCATTATCTTCATATTTTAAAGATTTTTTTTTTGTTATTGTTGCTGTTGTTATCATTATCATTATTGTGGTGATCTGATTCTTTCAAAAATAACGTTTATCATTTATCCTTTTAAGGTTAATAGAAACTCTTAACCAGCCTTGTATTCTTCTATCATACTGTTATGCCTTCCTTCCTTTTTTATCCTTATGCTTGGGTTTCATTCTTTTCAACCTCGAAAATTTATCCACCATTCTCCCCGGTCTACTCACCCCGCGTTCTATTTCGTCTTT
>BOPN01000549.1:197500-200000 GCA_017312705.2 Penaeus japonicus | reverse complement strand
ATACACCAGTTAATGCTAAGAAAACAGTCAACAAAAAAAACAACAACATGAAAATGCCACCCTCCTCGAACACTTTATCAGGCAACTCTGTCTGGGCAGTGAAGACGTGAGCAGGGAGAGAGGGGGGCCAGGGAGGGGTAAGAAAGAGGGGGAGCAGGATAGCAGAAGAGAGAGAGAGAGAGAGAGAGAGAGAGGAGGGGGGGGGGGGGGAAGGGAGAAGAGAGAGGAGAAAAGGGGGGGGAGGTGTAGGGGGTGGAGAGCACTTGAGCTGATGACAAAGTTTTTTCTCCTCCCGTTTTTCATTAGGGGTCTCACAAGGTTCCCTGCACACTCCTCGCCGCCTTCTTTTTGAATCGCCTTTCGGATTTTTGTGTGTGTTACATTTTCCTTCCTTAGGCCTATTTACGATTCTATCTAATCTGGTTGATGGTTGGTTAGCATGGGTTTCTATTCGTACCTAGGGATTCTCGGGGAATCCATTAAGTTTATAACTTTTTAGCTTTTGTCAAATCGGAGAATTTTATTTCACATTTTCTTTGGGAGAATCTTCGAGAAAAGAGTGGACATAGAGTTTCATTGATGTAGCGTTAAAATAAAAGGAAAGAGGAAAAAGTGATAGAAAGAAAGAAAGGAAAATAATATAGGGTGAGGAAAACTGTTTCCCAGAATCAATAATATCCAAACGCAATACACACTGTGCTTGTTAGTTTGTTCCTCTTATGATGTCTGTCTGCTTGTGAATAAAAGGATAATGAAATCTTCGGTGCCACTTTGAAAGGAACACTTTTATCCTTCACTTTGTAACGGTTTTAACCCCCATTAAAATAGCTTGAATTTATAACTGTTATGGAGTGAAACACTCTTACGGCTCTACCGCTCCCCCCCCTCCCCTCTCTCTCTCTCTCTGCTTCGCCGTAAAAGACCCTCCTACACCCCTTCCTTCCCCTTCCCCAATGGCAAACTTTTTTTCCCCCTTTTTTCCCTTTTTTTTAGCCACTTCTAAACCTGTCATTCGTCCTCAGGTTTTGCTGAATACTAACTCTCTTCCCATTACATTTCACCGCAACCCCGACTCTCATTATAGAATACATACATTTTTTTTTTCCTTTTTTTTCATATATACACATTTATATTTTTTCCCCTCTGATCCTATTTCTCACTCTCCTTCTGTTACCCCTCATCCAACAAGACAGGAAAGTCTCATGTAATCAGCCAAGTTTGGATACTTGTATTTTGTTGACGCAGACATATTACCCTTTTTTTCCCCTCAAACTGGGGGTCTGGCCTGCTGGCGGCTTCGCTGCTTCCTCCGCGGAACATTTTCTTTAAATTAATCTGTCAGCATTGTGTTACATTGTTTTTACGTTGCTAATGCTGTTATAGTTAATGTTCATTGTGTAGGGTTTTCTTTATAAAGAAAATATGGAAAGACGTAGAAGTTTGATTTTCTTTTCATGTCTGGGTGTTTGTTTGTTTGTTTGTTTGGAGGGTTGGTTGCGTACTTGCTTATGTCAGATGACTCGTCATGACACTGGATATCTCTTTGTGTCTTTATGGCTTTGTAATGTTATATCTTACCTTTGTCGTAATTATCATCTTTCTTTAAAATTACTAAGTGCTAGGAATTATGTCTCGCTAGTATCTTGTTTCCACGGCAACAGCGTAAGCCACTAGCGCGAAGACTTGTTACTAACCAGGATAATGATATTCATGCTGAAGATCATAATGAAGATTATGGTGTTAATGAATATGAAAGGGGGGGGGGGCGATGATAATGATATGTTAACACACACACACACACACACACACACTCACTCACACTCACACTCACACTCACACACACGAACACGCACACACACACGCACACGCACACTCACACTCACACTCACACTCACACACGCACACACACACACACACACATAAACACACACACACGCACACACACACACACGAAAGTACTAAAATTAATACATATGTTTAACGGGACCATTTAAACAAACCTACGCATTTTGATGGAATTTTCTTCTCATATGGCGAAGCTTTAACCTATAGAAAATTAATGCACCATAACTGCCAGGGACCGACGCAAAACCACACGTCATTTTAAATCACGCAGGACTGGAGCTCAACTCGACCGAAATATTCTAAGAAATATATTTGTGTATTTTTTTTTTCTCTCGAGACTCCGTAGCTGTTTGAAAGTTGTTTTTTATTCTTTGACGTTGTTGTTTTTTTTTATCTTATAAAAAAAATGAATGAATTCCGGACGCACAGTTCATAAGAATGAGCGTGCGATATAGAGATGTGAATTCGGAAACGAAGAAGACTTGATAAAGGAGGGAAGGAATGAAATGGGTGATATATTTACATATTCCCGAATCTACATAAAGACAAGGGAAACTTTTCACTTGTCGGGGAAAATACATCGCGATAAGTCGAGAGCGGTGAACTGACTTGCCCCCTTTTACATACCTTATTCTTAGAGTAATAGATTAAAGAG
>BOPN01000549.1:180000-187500 GCA_017312705.2 Penaeus japonicus | reverse complement strand
AGCGATAATTGGGAATAAAGGGCCCGGCTGAGTGATAAAGTAAAGCAAACGTTTAGAGTTAACAAGATCGTGCGTTTACTAATATACACTAATGAACTTTGTACACTGCTTGCCACGGTGAGGATCAAGCTTCGAAAGTTAATGAATACTGTTACAATAAACGTTCCAATGAAACAGATATGAAATATGAGAATAAAAAGAGATACAGAAATAAAAAATAAATAAAAAAAAGGAACTACGGGCTCCGATCAGGATCCGAGAACATCACCATATAATCGACACTAAACGAAAGTTTGTACAGCAGCGATCAAGACGGGGGGTAGGGGTAGGGGTAGGGGAGGGAAGGGAGAGGGTGATTAAAGAGACACCAACCCCTCTCACTTTCTCCCCTTCCCCCTCCACCCCCTATCACCGAACCCCAGCCTCCTCCCTAACCCCCCACCTGAAAGATGCCATAAAGGCGTGAATAATGACTCGACCTAGAGCGTAATGATGAGCGTCTGAACCATTGACAAAAGTGTAGGGTGTAGGGGGCCGTCGGCTATCCTCTCTCGCTCTTGCTCTTGCTCTCCCTCTCTCTCTCTCCCTCGCTTTCGCTCTCTCTCCCTCTCTCTCTCTCTCTCTCTCTCTCTCTCTCTCTCTCTCTCTCTCTCTCTCTCTCTCTCTCTCTCTCTCTCTCTCTCTCTCTCGCTTTCGTTCTCTCAACCCCCCTCTCTCTCTCACTTTCGCTCTCTCACCTTCTCTCTCTCTCTCATTTTCGCTTTCTCACCCTCTCTCTCTCTCTCTCTCTCTCTCTCTCTCTCTCTCTCTCTCTCTCTCTCTCTCTCTCTCTCTCTCTCTCTCTCTCTCTCTCTCTCTCTCTCTCTCTCTCACTACTTTCTTCCCTCCCCCCCTACCTCCCTACCTCCCATCATCACTCTCTCCCTCCCTCCCTCCCATCCTTCCTTTCCCTCCCTCCCTCCCTCCTTCCTTCCTCCCCTCCCTCCCTCCTTCCTTCCTTCCCTCCCTCCCCTCTTCATCAGCCGCTGGTGCCGTCCCACTCAAATTCGTAGCACACCAGATTTATAGCACCCAAATGAAAGCGTGGAGTTGGTTGCCTCACCGGCTTCTGTTGCATAAGACGCACGAAGGCTGTCGATGTGTTTTTTTTTTTTTTATTTGTTTATGAATTTATTTATCTATTCGTATGTTTAATTAAGACTTATCTTTATCATCACTATCGTTTTGTTTTTATCATTTTTATTTTTTATGTTATCCTGGTCTATTGCGGTATGAAGGTTGAATGTTTATGATAGTGAGAATAATAATGATAATAAGAATATCAAAATAACATGAACATCGATAGCAATGATAATGATAATGATAATAGTAATGATGATAATATATAATGATAATGATAAAAAATAGATAGTACTAACAATGATAATGATAACATTATTTAAAATGAAAATATTAATGATAATAATGATAATGATGATGATAGAATAATAACAATAACAAATACAACAATAATAAATAATGAGATATGATGCTAATGATGCTATTATTACTAATGTTTCCTATTGGAGCAACTCTACTTAATATAATACATATTACCATGATTATAAAAGATAAACAAAATGCTTATAACAATGACAATGATAATATTGATGACAATAATGATAGTAATGATAGAAATAAGCATTTTTCTTATCACAATGAGAATATATCACTACCGCTATTGCTAATGATAATGATAATCAATGATTACCATGCCGATAACAACATAGTTATAATCATGATGATAATGATAAAAAGAAGAATGACAAATAACTATTATATTATACCACAACTACTACTACTACCACTAAAACTGCCATCAACCACAACAATAACAACAATATGATAGTAATGATGATGATGATGGTGGTGATGAGGATGATGATGATGATGATGATGATGATAATGATGATGGTGATGATGATAGTAATAGTAATAATAAAGGAAACATAATCATAATAACAATAATTATAATGATAACAATAATAAGAATAATAGTGAAAAGAACAATTATCATAATGATGATAAGTAATAATGATAATGATGATGCTAATAACAATTATCATCATTATCATTATCACTGTCATTATCAATAACAATAAAACCAACAACAATGATAAAAAACAACAACGCTAACATAAATCACAAGAAAAAAAAAGACAAAAAAACATGGAAAGAATAGGATACCATATATAAACCATCAATGATAATAATAACAATGATGATAAATCGTGCTCGTAAATCTTGAAACCTCTTAGATCAAAGATACTTTCTTCCACCGTGGACTAATGACACGGTAATGCAACATAATGAGAGCATATCGCAGATAATGAAGCAATATGTCGGCGTGCGAGACAACCGGGTAATGGAAAGGAAGCGAGGGGGGTTCGGATACCAGTACTTTAGCCGCGCCGGGTAACGGGTGACGCATTTAAAGGTGTACGGACATCACCACACACCGTTCATCCTTTCTCTTCCTGTCTTCATTATCGTTCTCTCTGTCGTTTGGTTTATTTACGGGGTTAATAACTAGGTGTATAGGGCGTTCACGGATGATAGTTTTATGTCTGTCTGTGTTCTAGAGGTTTTGTTTTCGAGAACGTTGAAGGCGAAGCAATACGTGTGAGAGGGGTACCGATCTCTATACGTGAACAGGATCGTGTTTTCTTCTTCCCACTTTCTCGCTTATTGCTGCTATTTCATCCCGATGCATAAAATATCCCTATAGACGGTTATAAGTGACATCTATTGCCCCTATTTTCTTCTTTTTTTTCGACGCCCCTTTTCTACTTTCCTCCCCTCCTTTTCTTGTTCCTTCTCTCTCCTAACTCTTCTGTTTTTCTCCTCCTCTCCTCTTGTTTCGTCTTCCTCTCTTCTCCTTTTCTTTTTCCTACTCCTTTTCCCCATTCGTGTCCTCTCCTCCTTTCTCAATTCTTCACCTCCGCTCTTCGCCCTCGCCCTCCTCTTTCCCTTCCCTCGTACCTTCCTCTGCCGCCCGAAAACGTGCGTAACAAATCCGTGTGGAAGCTGCCTCGTGTTTCGTGGCTGCCGTGACATATCCCACCTCGACACAGCTGCTCTCCTCCACAGCGATGTGGACGTGTAACATGGAGAGGCTCTCATTCTCTCTCTCTCTCTCTCTCTCTCTCTCTCTCTCTCTCTCTCTCTCTCTCTCTCTCCCTCTTTCTGCCTGGCATTAGTTATGTGTCTGCTTCTTCAGAACTCTCTTCCCCACTTCTCTCTTCGTCTATCTGTCTGTCTATTAGTTTGTCAGTTTGTCTGTCTGTCTGTCTATCTATCGTTCTCTCTTTTCTTCCTTCATCAGTAAAGAAATTCTCTTTTATTTTCATACCTATCAATTTGTTTTATAATTCTTGTACTTTTTTCGCCACTCTGTATTGGGTTTGTCAATGCAGGAGATATGTCGTTCTCAACACGTTCGTCTACGATTATACACACACACACACACACACACACACACACACACACACACACACACACACACACACACACACACATATATATATATATATATATATATATATATATATATATATATATATATATATTATCAACGAACGGTATAATACCACGTTCCTCCTCCCATTCCTACCTCCACCTCCCTCCTTATACTCCTGAGTGCTGTTATGATTTTCGAATCAGGAATTCCACTTAATTAAGGGACATGATGAAGTACCGAGGAAGAAGCTGAATGTAGTGATCTTATAATAAGGGTGGCACCCCCCCCCCGGTTTTCTTGACAATGCAAAGAACATATTACAAAAGAAAAGATAATATTTGGTACGCGTGTCCCCATTTTTTTTTCTCCCATTCTGAAGTCACGTTGCTATATTTTTGCATTTGCACAGAATTTATGGCAGTTGCTTCGAGAAAGCGTAATTTAGAATTTGGTCCATACTATTTTCAAATCAAGGGAGATCCTTTCCGAACCCCAGCGCAAATGAATATACAAAATTAAAGAAGGGAGGAAGGGAGGAAGGGAGGGAGGGAGGGAGGGAAGGTGAGAGGGAGGGAGGGAAGAACGGAGGGAGAGACGGAAGGTGAGAGGGAGGGAGGGAGTTAGGGAAGGATGGGGAAAGAATGGGAGAGAGTGAGATAGAGATAGACAGATAGAGAGAGATACAGAAAACGAGATAGTGGGAGAGAGAGAGAGAGAGAGAGAGAGAGAGAGAGAGAGTGAGAGAGAGAGAGAGAGAGAGAATAATGTATCCAGTTATGGCATGTGATATTTTTAAAACGTAAAAGTGTTCCATAGAAAGTTTTTCATTTTTTTAAAAGTCGAAACAGCGCAGCACGGAAGTTTTCGTAACTGTTTTTCTTTTAAAGAATCACGTCTTCCATTTTTATGACATACAGATAAAAAAAGATAAAAACGTATTTTTGTATAAAGGCATAGAAAATATGGTGAAGCTGTAAAAAAGGCAATTCAAGAGAATGCTAATACAACATAATAGATCATGTAAAGATAAAATATGTAATTTAATGACATCAATTAAAGATCACGACAACATCAAAAACGAAATGGAAAATAACATCAACCAACAACACCAAAAACATCAGAGCGAGAGGAAATGGCACCCGGTCCAGAATGGAAGGCAAAGGCAACAGACGAAAAAAAGTCAATTATACGGTGAATTTCATTAAATTAATTAATTACGAAACGCCCTTCTAATAGTATTCGCAATCATTCCACCCCCCTCCCCCCCCAAAAAAAAAAAAAAAAAAAAAAAACTCTCTTAAGGACAGACCAACAACACCCCTAACACCACCACCACCGGTTTCCCTCGCCCCTACTTCTTTACCCTTTATTAAAATAACTTAAAAAATATATCTTTAAGACACAGGGGCGCTTGCGTGAGTGGGTGAGTGAGTAAGTGAGTGTGGACATCGCATCCAGTGTGTCATGCCTGACCATTTATCCTGTGAGTCATTAAGCAAAGAATGAGATAATTTTGTCTCGGGTTCTCCTACTTAGGCTGTCTCGGGAGACTCGATCTCATTTTTCTCTTTCTGTGAAGTGAACACGAACAAGATTTAAGTTTTACGTCCAAGTTTTGTTAAGACTACTTACCTCATCCTCTTAACAGGGGTCCCCTCATCTCCCTCTCCCTCTTTGTCATGTGTTGTGCGATCGCCCTATTCTGACGAGCCTATTTGGCAACCAACTCGCACATCAAGACCGAGCAGATGAGCCATGGCATGAGTATGTTAGCTAGATGAAAGGGAAATGAAGATGTAGAAAAAGGATCTAAGTAAAGATGAGAGAGAGAGAGAGAGAGAGAGAGAGAGAGAGAGAGAGAGAGAGAGAGAGAGAGAGAGAGAGAGAGAGAGAGAGAGAGAGAGAGAGAGAAAGAGGAGAGAGGGAGAAAGAAAAAAATGAAAAAGAAAAAAAGAAAAAAGAAAAAAGAATCCTTCAAAAAGTTCCCCGGCCCCTCGCGCGTCCCCACGGACCCTCCTCGCCTTCGCATGAACGCGCCGTGACAATCTGAAACGCGACAAAGGAGAGTGGGACGGCCGCGACGAGTGATTATGTCTACGCTAACTAGTATTTGCCTAATCGCGAGCTGACAAAGCGAAGTGTTTGCCCGCCGCGATTGTTTCGTCGGTCTAACAACTACCGCCATCGCCCGCCTCGCTGCCCGGGATGGTTCGCTCGTCGACCGGATTTACAAAACGCTCTTCGACCTGTTCGAGTCCTTCTATGTTATATAGACTCTGGAACACTTCTGGGCGAGATGTTAATTAATTTACCTCCCCCCCCCCCCTCTTTTTTTTTAAAGACGCGGATTAATGTTTCTCACGCTAAATTCTAAAGAAATTAGACAACTATCCACCTTAGAAAATTAATCACTCCAAATCCTGAATGGAATCAAAAGTTGCTGAATGGAAGTTGGAGGAAAAACGACTGAATTGTTGTGACATTGTTGGCCAAAAATCAGGAACACTAAGGTAAAGTGAGGATGAGTGGGAAGAGAGAATGAATAGAAATGCATGCAATGACAAGAAGAAACAGATGTAATCTCTCTCTCTCGCTCTCTCTCTCTCTTTCTCTTTCTCTTTCTCGCTCTCTCTTTCTTTCTCTTTCTTTCTCTCTCTTTCTCTCTCTTTCTCTTTACACATATGCATGTGAGTGTATATGTATACGTGCATGCATGCATACATGTATGTATATATGTATGTACATATATATATGCATACATGTATGTACGTAGATTATGTATGCATCTGCATATATATATAAAGTTTCCACATATTCATATGCACGAAGTAAAAGAGAACAAAGACAGCACAGATAGTGAAGTCACAGAAAGCCAGAGAGTGAAGAGGGAAGGAACAGACAAGAGAGAGAGAGAGAGAGAGAGAGAGAGAGAGAGAGAGAGAGAGAGAGAGAGAGCGAGAGAGAGAAAGCCTAGACTCGTGGCAACGTTTCTCAAGTACACTCCATACAAGTCAATTATTGCAGCTCTCTCAACTCCCACCAGGCGTGAACAGTGAAGCACCTCTTCTGCTGACCTACTGCTGATTTCTGCTGATTGTCTGCGGGAACACTTCAGACGACAGGTTAGGAGACAGTGGAAGGGGAATTGAGAGGAAGGGGGATGGGGGAAGAGGAGAGGAAAGTGGGGAGAAAGAGATTGAAAAAAGCGGAGAAGTGGTTAGGGGAGGGGGATGAAAGCGGGGAAAAGGGGAAAATGAGGATAAAGAAAGAGAGGAGAAAGGTACTGAGGAAAGCGGGAACGAAAGACGGTACATAAGAGTGTAGAAGGAGAGAGAGAGAGAGAAGAGATGAGGGAAAATGGGTGGAAGGGAGAGTGGGAAGAGAGGTAAAAAGGGAGAGAGGAAAGAAGAAAAGGAATGAGGGAAGAGGAGGGTGACAGAAGAAGAGAGAGAGAGGGAAGAGGAGAGGGGAAACGGGAGGAAGAGAGGTAAAAAGGGAGAGAGAAAAAAGGGAAGAAAAAAGAAAAAGAATGAAGATGAGGGAAAAGCAGTATGAAAGAAGACGGGAGGAGAAGAGGGGGAGGAAAAAGTGAAACGAGAAAAAAGAGTCAGGCAAGACTAGAATAAGGGAATGAGTAAAGAGGAGAGGAAGGGAGTTAAGGAAGAGAGGAGAATGAATGGAGAGGGGTTGGAAGGGAATAAAAAAAAAGAGAGAAGAGGAAGATAGTGTGGGAAGAGGGGAAGAGGGAGTGTTGTTAAGGATAATAGTGTACGGAAGGGACGGAAGGGTGTGCGAGTGAGAGAGGAGGGGAGTGGTTTGCGTAGCCATGTCTTCAAGAACAAAGAGTCCAAGACAGAGTGAAAAGGGGAAACAGAAATATCATACAGTTAAGAGTACTCTGTGAATCAGTATGGAGAGGAATAATAAGATAATAAATGAAGTGTATAGAATACGAAGAAAGTTAAAGTGCTAAAGGCGATAAAAGGGTCTGGATATGAGAC
>BOPN01000549.1:167500-172500 GCA_017312705.2 Penaeus japonicus | reverse complement strand
GGGTTAGTTAAGTTTTAATGGTAAGAGTTAATGACGCACACAGCCGTCTGCGAATACGTTCCCTTACTTAGGTAAATCACCTTTTAAAGTGGTTATAGGCGCTCTCTTGTCTTTTGTATTGGAGGGTATCTATGCGATTGAACTCTCCCCTTGTCTTGAGTGGAAAGGCCGACGAGTGAAAGCTGATAGTAAAAAATAAAAAAGAAAAGAATGTTTGAAATACGTTTTTTTACGTGATTTTATATATGTACTAACTCATATATATAATATATATATATATATATATATATATATATATATATATATATATATATATATATGTACATATATATATATATATATATATATATATATATATATATATATATATATATATATATATATATATATATATATATATATGTACATATATATATATATATATATATATATATATATATATATATATATATATATATATATGTACACACACCATCACACACACGGGAAGGGAGGGGGGAGAGGGGAGGGAAAGAGTGTAGAAGGAGGAAAATGGGAGCATATGCATGTATATATATATATATATATATATATGTGTGTGTGTGTGTGTGTGTGTGTATGTGTGTGTGTGTGTGTGTGTGTGTGTGTGTGTGTGTGTGTGTGTATGTTTATGTGTGTGTGTGCGTGTGTACATACATATATACCTTCTTCCGAGTCGTCATGCTACCCTTTCAGAAAGAGCTTCCTTGTCAGCATACTTCTTTAGCTAGACTGTATACTTATCTCGTATTGTTCGATGAATTATTGGCTCGATTTCTTATTACCTTTCAAGTCTCCTATATGACCTGAGCTTCTAAGACGACCTGTGGCAGGTTGCGATAAGAAGGAAAAGAGGCAAACAGTTTCTGACGCAACCAAACGTAGTCTCAATTTATGTGCACTTAATGAATGCATTTATGTATCTATGGGAATATCTACATGTGTGGATAAATGTATGCGTTTCTTGATGCCGCCCTGTATTTTTTATTCTCTATGTCTCTGTCTGTCTGTCTACTTCTATCTATTCACTTTTTCTCTCTTTCTCACTCATTCTCTCTTTCTCTCATTCTCTCTCTCTCTCTCTCTCTCTCTCTCTCTCTGTCTCTCTCTCTCTCTCTCACGCTCGCATGCTTATTTATAAATCTTTGTGAGCGTTCCCTTGTATTTACCTATTTACCTTTTATATTTTTCCAATATATATATATATATTTTAGACAAGACACTCCGATTAATTTCGTAAGACAGAGAAAAGAATTCTCCATCAAATGACCACCTATTTCACGAACGCGCATGCGCATGTTAATCCCTCACTCGTCTGCACCCCCACCCCCACCCCCCCCACTCCAAACCCCGCCCTCTCGCCTATTTCTTCGCCCCTTCCCTCTCGCCCTCTCTAACGCACCATCACTATAAGCTCGGACAACGACCAATTCACGTACCATTCAGGGAAACAAGTTTGATCCTCAGCGCGGCACTTCAATTAGGCACTCTTTTAGTCGTTGTGGAACAGAGCGGCACTCGGTACAAATCCGGGCAGAGTGTTCCCCATTTGGTATTCCCGTGGCTCCGGCTCCGGCGATATCTGATAGATTTTTGACAACTCAGCTCGGAGGGAATGAAGGCTCCACTTATAGGGACCATTCTCGCAGCTCCCATTCCGAATTCAATCCCTGCAACTGTGCAATCAAGGTATAATTGGGCAATTTTAAGTCGTCATAATCACTGTGCAATGGCTCCCGAGAATTCTTTAGGCTATTTGGCCGCGAGATTTATATTATTTCATTTTACTAAAATTGTCTTTACGTTTCTCTGATTTTGCCCTCACGCGAAGATGCATCTCATGCTTTGTTTTATGACGGATATTTCACGATCGCACTAAAACACCAAGTCCATAGCGAGGGAGAGATAGATAGATAGATAGATAGAGAGAGAGAGAGAGAGAGAGAGAGAGAGACAGAGAGAGAGAGAGAGAGAGAGAGACGGACAAAAGAGAAAGAAAGAGAAAACAGATTAATGCCACCAACAATTCCACAGCCAGTTCCTCCGATATTTAAATACGAAATTTCTTCCAAGAATTTCCTATAATAACAACTTGAGATCCTATGACCGAATTCTAGATAGAATGCGCTTAGATTCTCCTCCGTTCTTGAAGGTTTTATCCGTCTCAAGACATTCCGTTTCCTCATCATTCACTTCATGAGAATATCAGTCACATTTTGCATAAAGAAGGAATCTGCATGATGGTGTCACATTTCTTTTCCCTTCCTCTTATTATGAATTCCGTGGAGGCAAAAGAGATGGGGAAAATATGAAATTTTGAATATTAAAGATGAAATACTAATGTATATTAATTTCTTGTTTTTCGCGGGCGGTTTCACATGATAATGATAATGATGATGCATCAGTTTTCCTGGTACATGTCTAATTCATATCCGTATAATGATGAGACTGATGATAGAGATCGGGATAGAGATAAAAAGATAGAGATAGAAGAGAAGAAGCAAACTATACGTCCAAAGTAAAAGGAAAAGAGTGAGAATTGATAAAAAAAAAAAAAAAAACGCATAGTCTGAGTAAATAAAGAATGGGCAGCATACACACACATCAAAAATGACCACAACCGTATTTCAGCATTACAGTTCATTAATTCAAAATAAATTGAAACCTGAAAATAACAAAACACGTAACATAGTATATCAAAGTGAAATCAAAAGAAGCCATGTAATTATTTCGTTTGATTATACATCCCCTACGCTATTTACATTGTCGTCTTAAAGACTAAGAAGAAAGGAAAACAGAAGTCAGAATACGCACACACACACACACACACACACACACACACACACACACAAAGCAAAAACGCAATCCTAAATCCAAAATACGGCGTCCTTAAACATCACAGAATACCCAGCACATGATAGTAATAATAATAATAACAAAAAAAAAAAAAAAAAGGGAACATCCGCATATCTAATACCCAACCATAAATCAGAAAGTAATGTATTCAAATCCGGGATCCGTTCTATTACACATAGACACAACCGCTGAGACAATTATTGGCGTCGTATATTCCCCGGCTAAGCTATCTTGCTTGTGTAATCGATTAAGATCCAAAATGACAATGTTAAGAAGTCTCATATTCCTACAGCCGCCGTCGGGGCTTCAAGAGGGGGAGAGGGAGGGTGAGGGTGAGGGTGAGGATGAGGGAGAGGGAGAGGGAGGGTGAGGGAGAGGGAGAGGGTGTGGGTGAGGGTGAGGGTGAGGGAGTGGGTGAGGGTGAGAGGGAGGGTGAGGGTGTGGGTGAAGGTGAGGGTGAGAGGGAGGGTGAGGGTGAGAGGGAGGATGAGGGTGAGAGGGAGGGTGAGGGTGAGAGGGAGGGTGAGGGTGAGGGTGAGGGTGAGGGGGAGGGTGAGGGTGAGGGTGAGGGTGAGGGAGAGGGAGAGGGAGAGGGAGAGGGAGAGGGAGAGGGAGAGGGAGAGGGAGAGAGAGAGAGAGAGGGAGAGGGAGATGGCGCGGGTGAGGGAATTGGAGAAGGAGAGGGAGTGAGAGAGAGGGAGAGAAGAGTGAGGAAGTAGGGAGAGGGATAAAGAGAGGGATATATATCGAGTGAGGGATTAACATGCGCATGCGCGTTCGTGAAATAGGTGGTCATTTGATGGAGAATTCTTTTCTCTGTCTTACGAAATTAATCGGAGTGTCTTGTCTAAAATATATATATATATATTGGAAAAATATAAAAGGTAAATAGGTAAATACAAGGGAACGCTCACAAAGATTTATAAATAAGCATGCGAGCGTGAGAGAGAGAGAGAGAGACAGAGAGAGAGAGAGAGAGAGAGAGAGAGAGAGAATGAGAGAGAAAGAGAATCTCGGGGAGAGCCGAGAAGAGAGAAAAATACGTAGCCCCCATATGGTATTCCGAGTAGCCCGCGTAGCCCGAACCGCTAGGGGGATATTCCCATCTTCCAAACAGCTGACACGCGCCTAATATTGACAGGCTACTCATTGGGGATTTTGACTACGGCTGTGACACATTCCGAACCTGTGATGGACAGTAATTGGCGTAGGAATTGTGGTTGGAATGGGCGACATGTCTGACAGATTTCATGATTCCATTCCAGGCAGCTACTTGGGGAGCGACGTCGCCCGAATACTGATAATCGTGGATATTAGCTGGACGGCGGGGGTGGGAGGGGCAGAGGGGAGGGGGGGGGCAAGGAGGAGTGGAGGAGGGGGTTGGGGGGAGGGAGGGAGGGGGCGGGAAATGGCCTCTGTGTGTATTGCGTGTGCGGCCACGTGATATGAGGAAGTGTGTTCGTCTGTTTGTGTCTGAGTGTGTGTGTGAGGTAGAGTGTGTATGTGTATTTGTATGTATTTCTGTTTAGTTCCATGACAAATAATGTAAGTATGTACTTCCACGTGAAGGGGCGTCTCATTTCGTACTTGTTTTTCATTTTGTGTGTGAGTGTATAAGTTTCGGGAAGAGGACCACGTGGGCATATATACACATATAAATAAAAAACACATAAATAACACATGAATCGTGATAACGTAAAAGTACATCACATCAATAGAATCAAGCATCTCCTTTCGAGTGTAGGAGGTATACTTGCCTTGGATACGAGTGAATATCTTGTTCTAATTTGAATATGTAATGATACATATTCATGCTGGTACACCCGAATATCCCTCAGGGTGCATATAAATATATACAAAGAAACCAAAGAAAAAAGTCTTTCCTCGGGCTGAGAGCGACCGACCGGCCGGGAAGCCGCTGGACAAGAGCGTGGCTCCGGAAGACCCGCTCGGGTGTAAAACAGTGACGAGAGGATATCATTGATAACATATTGTGTGCATGAGGAGTGCATGAGGATTCATCCCGAAGAGCTATGAAGAAGTATCGTCTGAGCATAGAAAGAGCAGAATTAATTGTGGAATAGGGAGACAGGTTATTGATGAGAATACTTCACGGGACGAGTTAT
>BOPN01000549.1:145000-147500 GCA_017312705.2 Penaeus japonicus | reverse complement strand
CTCATCCCCTCTCTCCTTTGACCTGATCTCTCCCTCCTTAGCTCCTCCTTATCTCTCCTACCTTAGCTCCGTCCTCTCTCATCTCTTCTCTCCTTTGACCCGATCTCTCCCTCCTTAGCTCCTCCTAATCTCTCCTACCTTAGCTCCTTCCTCTCTCATCTCTTCTCTCCTTTGACCTGATCTCTCCCACCTTAGCTCCTCCTTATCTCTCCTACCTTAGCTCCGTCCTCTCTCATCTCTTCTCTCCTTTGACCCGATCTCTCCCTCCTTAGCTCCTCCTAATCTCTCCTACCTTAGCTCCTTCCTCTCTCATCTCTTCTCTCCTTTGACCCGATCTCTCCCTCCTTAGCTCCTCCTTATCTCTCCTACCTTAGCTCCTTCCTCTCTCATCTCTCCTCTCCTTTGACCTTATCTCCCCCTCCTTAGCTCCTCCTTATCTCTCCTACCTTAGCTCCTTCCTCTCTCATCTCTCCTCTCCTTTGACCTTATCTCCCCCTCCTTAGCTCCTCCTTATCTCTCCTACCTTAGCTCCGTCCTCTCTCATCTCTTCTCTCCTTAGCTCCTCCTTATCTCTCCTACCTTAGCTCCTTCCTCTCTCATCTCTTCTCTCCTTAGCTCCTCCTTATCTCTCCTACCTTAGCTCCTTCCTCTCTCATCTCTCCTCTCCTTTGACCCGATCTCTCCCTCCTTAGCTCCTCCTTATCTCTCCTACCTTAGCTCCTTCCTCTCTCATCTCTTCTCTCCTTTGACTTAATTTCTCCCTCCTTAGCTCCTTCTTCCCTTGTTCTTTTCTCCTCCTTATCTCTCCTACCTTAGCCCCTTCCTCTCTCCTCTCCTTTGACCTGATCTCCCCCTCCTTAGCTCCTCCTTATCTCTCCCTCCTTAGCTCCTTCCTCTCTCATCTCTTCTCTCCTTTGACCTGATCTCCCCCTCCTTAGCTCCTCCTAATCTCTCCTACCTTAGCTCCTTCCTCTCTCATCTCTTCTCTCCTTTGACCTGATCTCTCCCTCCTTAGCTCCTCTTTCCCTTGTCTCTCCTACCTTAGCTCCTTCCTCTCTCATCCCTTCTCTCCTTTGACCTGATCTCTCCCTCCTTAGCTCCTCCTTATCTCTCCTACCTTAGATCCTTCCTCTCTCATCTCTCCTCTCCTTTGACCTGATCTCTCCCACCTTAGCTCCTCCTTATCTCTCCTACCTAAGCTCCTCCCTCTCTCATCTCTTCTCTCCTTTGACCTGATCTCTCCCACCTTAGCTCCTCCTTATCTCTCCTACCTAAGCTCCTCCCTCTCTCATCTCTTCTCTCCTTTGACTTAATTTCTCCCTCCTTAGCTCCTTCTTCCCTTGTTCTTTTCTCCTCCTTATCTCTCCTACCTTAGATCCTTCCTCTCTCATCTCTCCTCTCCTTTGACCTGATCTCTCCCACCTTAGCTCCTCCTTATCTCTCCTACCTAAGCTCCTCCCTCTCTCATCTCTTCTCTCCTTTGACCTGATCTCTCCCACCTTAGCTCCTCCTAATCTCTCATATCTTAGCTCCTTCCTCTCTCATCTCTCCTCTCCTTTGACCTGATCTCTCCCTCCTTAGCTCCTCTTTCCCTTGTCTCTCCCCCTGTCCTGGAGGTCGTGTCAAAGGCCGCTGACCACCGAGCGGGGTTTTCCGACAGCCTTCCATCAAAACACCATCAGGTCAAAAATTCGCTTGCTGCACCCGGAGGTTTCTTGTCTCCCGGCCGTGCTGTCCCGAGGCTCCTACTTTTTTATTTGTTCCGACCGTACCCCTCTTTTTTTTCCTCTTTTTTTCTTTTCTTTTCCTGCTCTTTGCCCTGTCTGTCTCTCTTCCTCTAACCCTTTGCTCCCCTGCTCAAGACCCGGCAAACACTGGCTGGCCCCCTTTCACCTCTTCCCGACGTTCTTGCTGCCCCCCCCCCCACCGCCTCTCCCCCCTCTACTTCCATCACTCCTCGTTCCCCTCCTTCTCCCCTCTTACTCCTCTCCTACTCCCCCTCTCCCTCCCACTCCTCTCTTACTCCCTCCCTCTCCCTCCCACTCCCTTCTCTTGCCTTGCCTCCCGCGGCCGTTCAAGATCGTGTGCCGGCAGCTTTTATCATATCCATGGGATATTTCGCGTATTTTCCACCCTGTGCACCTCACTCTTCCCAACGTCGCGCCCCCGATTTGGGAACATTTTAATATTTTTGGGCTGGCAGCTTTACCATGGAGCTTACTCTTGTTATTTTGGGGGACCTACATCGCTCGTACATAACCTTGTTTCTATGATCAATTTTCAACGTTATGAATGAGCAAGGTCACGGGGCAAATCGTTGGCTTATAACACTGACGGTTATTTTATTCAAACTGTGCTCTAAACTTGCGTTTGATTAATACTTTATCACGTTCCTCGCAACACTATCGAATAATTCACTTATAACTAGGATGCATTATTGATAAACTGTGTTATGGCAAAGGGTATCTTGAATCATGGACCGATTTCTTCCTTCACCATG
>BOPN01000549.1:132500-142500 GCA_017312705.2 Penaeus japonicus | reverse complement strand
CACACCTCGAAAGACAAAGAGGCAGCAAAGCGTAACACAATTTAACCAAGGGAATTTAACAACTATTACACCTGACGAAAACTGAACAACCACAATTCCTAACAATCATTACCGTAATGATGATAACACAACCACAACCTCGACATCAGCCACAACCACATGTCTCCAGAGAGAGAGAGAGAGAGAGAGAGAGAGAGAGAGAGAGAGAGAGAGAGAGAGAGAGAGAGAGAGAGAGAGAGAGAGAGAGAGAGAGAGATATGCTCCCCACTGCGTCCTTGGTTAATGTAATTGGCCACCTACCTTCATGTCGATTCCCCCACCCTCCCTCCCTCCCTCCCTCCCTCCCTCCCTCCCTCCCTCCTTCCCTTCCTCCATGTCGATTCCCCTTCACCCCCCTTCCACCCCCTCCCTCCCTCCCTCCCATCCTCCATGTCGATTCCCCTTCACCCCCCTTCCACCCCCCCTCCCTCCCTCCCTCCCTCCACCCTACCTCCCTCCCATCCACATCAGCGAGACATCACCAGCCACACACATTCGCTAACTGTCCTTGAAAAAAGACTATCGAATGCGCAGGGCCTGGCAGGACTTTCGATCCATGTGTTATGGGGGAGAGAGATTTTTTTTTTCATTCTTATCTAGTTATAGACTTGTAATATACGCTTATTGTATTACCGAGGGGTCGCTGTAGGATGGGTATGTAAGGTGTGGGCGAGGGGAGTGGAGGATGATTGAGGGGTAGGGTTAGGGGCAGGGGGGAAGGGGGGAGGTATAAATGAGACGGAATAAGATTGAATAGTTAGGTTGTGCTGTCTAGTCTTAATCTGCCATACGTTACAAGCTAGTTTTAGTTATTAGTGTATGCAAATAAGGTTTCAAATGTTGTCCGGGAGCATATACCAGAAGATAAAATTAATTCTTTATTAGTATTCACAACGCCCATGTTGGATATAAAATTTTCCATTACAGAATATAGTAATTATAAATAGTAAATATGACAACGATGGTTCTCACACCCTTGAAAAAAGTATAAGGTTATGTTTTTAGGTTATAATGTAAATATTAATGTTGATCTAAGATGAAATGCACAAAACCGGTACATCCCCCCCCTCAACCCCCACCCCGGCGTTATTTTCCGTAAAGCAAAACATCTAATTTTTCCTCTTTTTTTTCTTTTCTTTTCATTTCTTGAGATATTGCATGTTTTGTTTGCTATAGTACATGGAATAATAATGTACCTAAGACTTAAGAAAGAGAATTTTCTCATACACACGCGCATATACATACATGCATACATGCATACATACATATATACATACATAGATACATACATACATACATACATACATACATAAATACATACATACATATAAACATATATACATACACAGTGAATGCATCTGACATAGAGGAAAATGGGTACTATTATTTTAAAACTACAGAAAGTCACCAAGAAGCTTTGCTATCTCACTTGAGAACATTTTACAAACTTGATATTGACAAGAAGTGTCTGAATATGAAGTTCCTGGTTTCCCATCACTTTCCCCTTTACTGAACATGATGAGTAGCAATCCCCTTAGCTACAAAATATGCTAATGGAAATATAACGCCCATAACAGCCGAGCGACGATGTAAAACGACATAGATCAATAATAATGAAATATATCATCAAGCGAAACCGGCAGCCAACGGGACAGCCCTCTCCAGCCGTCAAGACACGCTCCGTCACTGAAAACAAACAGTAGCAACAACAACAACAACAACAACAACAACAGCAGCCGCCTCTCCATCATTCAGGCGAGGGGAGGAGGGGAGAAAGCTGAGAATAATTTCTCCCCTCTAACTTTGATAATAGAATTGGGGGCGTGTCAGAATCTCTTCATTTTTCACTTACAGCCAGATGAACTTTGTGATAAAGAGTCAAGGAGACATAATGACGCGGGGATTGGTGGAGAGAGAGCGAGAGAGAGAGAGAGGAGGAGAGAGTGCGAGAGAGGGGAGAGTTCTTTCGCGAGAGTCTCTTGTACAAGTCTTAAGAAAATACATGTTACCTGTCAACTTAAGTCACGCAGCCGAGACTGCGTGAGCGTACACGATCTGACGGGGGCTAAGAAGGGTGAGAGGAGGAGGGGCGGTCCATGATGGGGAAAGGGGGGGGGGGGTCGTGAGGGGCCCGCAGGGAGGGGAGGGGCGTGAGGGAGCGGAGGACGGGGTATTTGCTCTTGTGCTCGGCCAAACTTTGACGAGGCTGAGGGGCGGATATTTGTTCTTGGTGTTCCGGGAGGAGGTGGAGGGAGATAAAGAGGTTCCTTATAAGGGTGAGGAGAGGAGATAAGGGTGTGTCTCACCAGGGTGAAGGTGGAGGGAGGAGATAAGGGTGTGTCTCGCCAGGATGAGGTCGAGGAGAGAGAGATGAGAGAGCGACGGTTTCATGGAAGAGTTCAGACGAAACAAAACAGGGTGTTTAGCGCTTGGTTTAAGCCGGGGTTGAAGGTGCAAACAGCGGGTGAAAGGGAGGTGCTAACGAAGAAGATGAACCGCCGGGAGATACGGAAAGAAAAAAGAAAAAAGTGAAGAAAGACAAAAGAACAAGGAAAGGGATGGAGCAAGTAGAACAAAGAAAAACAAGGGAGGCACCGTAGCGAGAAGGGTGAGTGGGGAGAAGGGCAGGAGACGAACGAAGCAAGAGTTTGGACAAGGGACCAAAAGAGAATGAAAAATGCAGTTCTTGGGTCTGTTTGTTGAGTGTATTGGATCAGATAATGAAGTGTTCCTGTCGTGAGAACACAGGAAGGACACTCGAGTTCCATGAAGGATTTCGAGTGGAGGATCCGCGGCGGTTCAGCCAGGGAGGGATAATTAGGAGGAACCATTACGTGTAGAGCAACTTGGTATGGAGGATGGCGGGGCGGAGGAGAGGGGCGGGCGAGAGGGCGAGAGGGCTGGAGGAGAAAAGGAGGTGAAGGCGCCCAGATGCTAGGGATGGGGACGGAAAGTGGTTGGATGGAGGACTAGATGGATGCAGTAAATACACACACACACGTGTATATATATATATATATATATATATATATATATTTCCCCTCCCATAATCCACACCCTTTTCTGTTGTGAACTAATAATCCCATACACAATACGGAGAAGCCTTGAAAAAGAATGAATCATGTATTTCTTTTGCTTTTCGGGTGATGCCATAAGGATGCAGTGGACGAGATAAATCTTCTGCGAGAGAATCCAAGCGTTATGTCTGATGGAGTGTTGTGTGGTGAGAGTGGTGAGGAATGGTTGGTGGCTGTAGAGTGATGTCTAACTGTGAGTATTTTGAGTTATGAATGTAATAGTTGTGTCCAATATACATCGGAAAGTGTGTGTCCTGTCTATAGTAAAGTATATGTCTGCCTTTACCTTCTATGGATGTTGTGTTTATATATTATTCAGTATACAGTGTAGCAATTAAAAAAAAAAAAAAAGCGTATATTAACATCAGTGAATTCCTATGCCCGTAATGGCTAGTATGGATTGAGATTCACGCTGCGATAATACGTGCAGCCATCTGCTAAGTATGTAGTAGCATACTCATGGTAGTAAACATGTGTTTGTATGTGTGGAAGGAGCTGCTATTCTATGGTAGTACTTCTAGGGTTAAACACACACACTCCTCACACTGGGTCTATAAGAAAGGTTTTGTTTGGCACCTTTGTACGGGATCCCTTGGGTCCTCCAGGACGTGTGAGAGGCTGGCACTGAAGGAGAGATGGAGGGATGGGAAGGCCCTATACAAAACTCGTGTAGGATCCCGTAGTTCAAGGTATTTGTTTTATAGTTTTCATCATCGATAGAAGTTGTTGTAATGTAGGTGATGTGCTCGAAGGGATACTTTGAAGATTACATATACAACAAAAGTCTAAATTTTCACATTTAGAAATACAGTAGGAAATGTTTATGTAATAGAAGCAATCTTGATAATTCGAACAACTTCACGATTCATCTTAAAATGCTAAAGAAAACAAGTTCTCACGTTGGAGTGTTAACATTACGCGCTCTTCAATCAAGCAATGCCGGTCACAGGTCATACAGGTTACTCGGGTCGAGGATAATGCAACATAAATATCCTTCTGCAAAACAAAAATGGAAACAGCATCACAACTCCTCAAAGATAAATTCCAACTTTCTTTTTGCTTCTTCCGATTATTTTTTTTTTCACACAAACTCATTTCTTACATTGCATCGTCTGTCTTTTTTCCCCCTATCTATTTCCTCCGTGACCTTTTTTCTTTCTTCTCTTCTGTTCCCTCACTCTTTTCCCCTGCATCATTTTTCTCTCTCACCCTGTCTTTCCATCGTGCCTCGGAGGGGCAATAGAACGAAGATAACGTGGGAATTCGGCATCAAGTAATACAGAATAACACATAACTCAAGAAAGAAAGACCAATTTACCATGAACACCGCCTAGAAGGGCCTCGAGCCTGAACATCCAGTGAATGAGAAGATAGTTCTGAGCTTTCATGATCTCCATTAAACACTAAAGTCCCAAGCGGGAACGAGAGATCGCCTTACGCTTGTTATGCGTGTAACTGAGAGATATTGCTCAGGCTGCCTCTCTCTCTTCTCTCTCTCTCTCTCTCTCTCTCTCTCTCTCTCTTTTTTTCTCTCATTCTCTCTCTCTCTCTCTCATTCTCCCTCTTCCTCTCCCTCTCCCTCTCCCTCCCCCCCCTCCCTCTCTCTCTCTCTTTCTCTGTCTGTCTGTCTCTGTCAGTCATTTGTTGGTTGCCACATCTCTCTTAGTTTACTTCTTCCCGCGTCACTCTCTTCATTCTCTCTCGCTCGCAATCTTTATCATCCTTCCCCTCCTTTATTATTCTAACTCACTTATAATTTTCATTTGACGCATATTCCCCTCTCCTATCGGTTCCTCAGTAAATCATTCCTTTCCTCCACAATTATTCTCCGACCGTACCTTAACCCTTCTTCTTATTCCCCCATTCACAAATCAACTTCCTCCCTTTCCCCTCTTTCCCTTCGCCCCTCATATCCACATACCACTTCGCGTCACTTCCCTAACCTAAACTCCTTGTTCTCCCATCATCTGAGCCTCTCTCTCTCCCGCTCTCCCTCTCTTTCGTATACTCTCTCTCTCAATTTATCTCTCTTTCATCTCTCCCTCTTCCCCCTGCTCTCCTCTCCTCTCTCTCTCTCTCTTTATCTCTCTCTCTCTCCCTCTTCCCCCAGCTCTCCTCTCCTCTCCTCTCCTCTCTTTCTCTCTCTCTCTCTCTCTCTCTCTCTCTCTCTCTCTCTCTCTCTGTCTCTCTCTCTCTCTCTCTCTCTCTCTCTCTCTCTCTCTCACTCACTCACTCTCACTCTCTCTCTCTCTCTCTCTCTCTCTCTCTCTCTCTCTCTCTCTCTCTCTCTCTCTCTCTCTCTCTCTCCCCTCCCCCTCTCCTCTCCTCTCCTCTCCTCTCCTCTCTCTCTCTCTCTCTCTCTCCCTCTCCCCTCGTCCTCCTCCCGCTCTCTCCCCTCGGTCTCGTCTCGACACGTTATTTCTGCTTGCCTCGCCTCACCCCTCGCCCCTCGCCCCTCACCCCTCACCCCTCTCCCCTCTCCTGCCTTTGGTTACGGCACTTCACCTCTCTCGCTTGCTCCAGTCTCGGCGCATTACCTTCCTCTCCCCTCACTCTCTGCCGCTCCCCTTCGCCTCGCATCATCCCCGAGTTTCTTCTCCCTCAACGAAAGCAAAACCGGTGCTCATTATTCTCACATTTACCGAGTTTCATTATGCTGTAGCGCCTCCCTCGCCCTGCGCCGCCGACATCGCGTAGGACGAGGAGAGCCGCGAGCGTAATGCGGGGAGAAAGGTAGGGAGGGAGGGAGGGAGGGGGGAAGGGGAGAGGGGAGGGGGAAAAGGGAGAGGGGAGGGAGAGGGGAGGGAGAAAGGGGAGAGGGGAGGGAGAGTGGGGGTATTGAGGGAGAAAGGGGAGAGGGGAGGGAGAGTGGGGAGAGGGGAGGGAGAAAGGGGAGAGGGGAGGGATAGTGGGGATATTGAGGGAGAAAGGGGAGAGGGGAGGGAGATTGGGGAGAGGGGAGGGTGAGAAGGAGCGAGGGTGGAAGAGAAGGAGCGAGGGAGGTAGTAAGGGAGGGAGGGAGGGAGGGAGAAATGATAGGAGGGAGGGAGGGTGGAGACAGAGAAGCAGGGGAGTGAGAAAGAAAGCATGTGTGTGGGGGGAGGGGAGGAGGAGAAAGAGAGACAGAGAGCGAAATAGGTAAATAGACAGAGAGAGAGAGAGAGAGAGAGAGAGAGAGAGAGAGATAGAGAGAGCGAGAGAGAGAGAGAGAGAGAGAGAAGAAGAAGAAGAAAAAGAAACAGAGAGAGGAGAGTATCTTCGGCAATGACGCATAAGTATTGATGGTTTGACTCCATAAAGGTATTTTTCAGCTTTAAGACAACGGCTCTTTCCATAAGCTCCTCGGAATGATAAAGTATTTTTTTTTTTTTTATTCCGATCACATCCCAAACGTCAGTATAAAATAACATGATAAAGTAATTTAGATTAATATTAACATTTTCCCATGCCCAATATGGTGTTTAAAGAAAAAGTATCTATTTTCCAGTGCACGGGTAGGAACTTTTGAAATTTCACATTTTCATTTACATACATTATAATATGAAGTGTTGCCAACTGACGTGGTCGTTTTTATAACCTCTGTATTCTCATTATCATAAAGGAGATAACAATAAGATATTTTCAACCTTGGCTTTAATAGAAGTTAATAACACACTCGAATAATGATGAAATCTCCTATACCTCCAAGCACTATAACGGATTTCCATATGGATTCTCGAAAAGCGAATAAAGAGAAAATCTTGAAAAAAAAGCGAGTGAAAAAAAAAACGAGGGAGTCCGATAGTGGAATTCATAACCTCAGCATCAGTAAGTTCCTTTCAGTGCCCTCGAGCCATCGGCAAAAGGGATGGATTGAATTCCACGCAGGCTTTTAATTATTCATTAGCCGTGGCTAAGAAGGTATCAAAAATCTTGAGGAACGTGTTATCGGGCGCTCTGTCAGTGAGAAGCGACTTTGCATAATTTAAAGAGGATCGTCCATTTTCTCCCAGTAAAATTTTGCATACCTTTTACCGCCCCTCTCCATTGCTACACAGGAGGTGTTGGGCAGGACGAGGCGCGGGTGTTTTAGTCGTTAGGCTGATGAGCATCCTCCTGTTAGACAAATATGGCCGCTTCCGGGAGACTTGGGAGGCACACATTCGCGCCAGGTGCGAAACGCTTGTTTACAGGATGGAATAAAAGGTGATCACCTAGGAGGAGGAGGCGGGGGAGGAGGGAGGGGGAGGGGCGTTGGGTGGGAGAAGGAGAGGGATAGGGATAGGGATAGGGAGAAGGGGGGGGAGAGAGAGCGAGAGAGATAGCGAGAGAGATAGCGAGAGAGAGAGAGAGAGAGCAAGAGAGAGATAGAGATAGAGATAGAGATAGAGATAGAGATAGAGATAGAGATAGAGATAGAGATAGAGATAGAGATAGAGATAGAGATAGAGATAGAGATAGAGAGAGAAAGAGAGAGAGAGAAGGGAAGGAGAAATGTGGCATTCCAGTAGCGGATGAGGGGGAGCGGAGGTGCCTTGAGTGCGATACAGGGGTAGATAGCATTAGGGAGATGAGATGAGTTGGAGAAAGTAAACGGCGCAGGAAAAGGGGATAATGAACGCAAAAAAAGAAGGAGGAGGAGGAGGAGGAGACCCGAATAAAGTGAAGAGATTGGAAAGCGAGAATAAGAAAGAGAAGGGACGAAGTGAAGATGAAGGAAGGTAAGAGAAATTGCCAAAGATAGAAGAGATTCAAGAGGATATATAGAGGAGATAAGAAATAGAAAAAAGAACACACGTATGATACAAAAAAAAAAAGGGTGAAGAGAAAGAACACGGAGCCAAAGGACAGGGCAGAAGACTACGGAAGACTGAAGAATAGGGTGAAAGGGAACCGGAGGATGAGGGGGGAGGGGGAGGAGGGAGCGAGAAGGGGAGGATGAAGGAAGAGGGAGAGGAAGGAGGGAGAAAGGGAGAATTCAGAGCAGCTCCCCTCAGGTACCTCAGGCCCTCACTCAAGAGGAACTCATTAGTAATTACTTTTCCTTAAGAAATAAGACGCGTTTTATGCCGATATTCTAAAAACCTCAGAATATTTTTTCATGCGTAAATTCATGCTGGAATGTCTAGGGGGATTTCATGTCTCAAGGTAAAACCGTTAGTGACGTTTATTTTAATTCAACATTTTGCAAAAGAAAAAAAAAGAAAAAAGAAAAAAGAAAAAAAGAATCATTTGTATTAAGTAAAATAAAAATGATACAAGAGTAGGCTCCTCTCACAGCACCTCTACGGAAGTCTCGTTAACCATAGAGCCCCCTCCCCCCCACCCCCCAAAAAAAAAAGAAAAAGGAAAAAAAAGAAAGAAAGTTTCCCCCTGAAGAAAATACCTCTAAAGAGAAAGTACCCAAACAAGAGGCGTCGAGAGAAACACCTTCTCGTGGACATCGTTCTGACAGCTGACAGCAACGTCCTCTTACCCTAGCCCGCCTCCCCCCACTCCCCTCCCCCCGTGCCTCCTGTCACATGGTCTCAGATTTCGTGTCTACTTTATCAACACAAAACACTTCATTGTATTCCTCCCTGACCATCCCGTGCCTTGTGTGCCTCGCCTTCTTTGGTTACGGAAAAAGACTCTTTTATGCTTCTATTTTTCGTTCGTTGTTTCACTTGCTGTTTACTTTTAAAGTCTGATTTCCTTACATGCATGGATACGTACATATAAATGTGTATGTCTGTGTATATCACACGAACATAAACACGCACACACATATACATTTTATATATATATATATATATATATATATATATATATATATATATATATATACATATGTACATATATATATACATATATATATATATATATATATATATATATATATATATATATATATATATATATATGTATGTATGTATAAACACACACACACATATATATACATAGACACACAAACACGCACAAAATCAGGTGTAGAGACAGACAGACAAATAGAAAGATAGACAGACAGACAGAAGGACAGACGGAAGGACAGAGAAACAGAGACGGACAACGTGCCATCCATCCATCCAGCCAGACAGCTTAGCAAGCAGAGATAGACACAAAGAGACAGAGATACACCAGAAACAGACAGTATGAATGAAGGAACAGGAAGTTATAACGGACAGACAGACAAACAGACATGACACAAAATCACCCAACAAACGGATGCCGGGAGAGAAATTTTAACTCTACGCTCACCAGCATACGATTTCATTAATGCTCCCCTCCCCCCACCCGCCCGCGTCTCCATAGAGTCCATTTAGAAGCTAACGGGAATATTGGATCTAATGCTATACTGGCCAGGGACAATACATCCCGGGCCGGTCCCGAGGGATAATATCAGATTACCTGTAAGATCCTCGCTACCCACTTCCCAGGATTCCCAGCTTCAGAATAGATGCGAATACGACTGGGCGGGAACCTTGCGGACTGCTCGAAATCTGCGCGGAGGTAAGTAGAAGATTTTTCCAAGATTTTATCATCACTCGCTTGAGCATTTGGGTTATCAATTAGGGTAAAATCTAAGCTGTGGGAAAATCGCAACGAGGGAAGGATGTCTGCTTATACTGACTGACTGACTGGATAACGGATTAAGAAAAGTAAGCTGTGAGAAGAAAGTAAGAAAGTGGGTAAGGAGATGAAGTAGACGAAAATCACATGGATGAAAAGGTAATCTAAACATATTGAAGAAGAAGAAAAAAATATTAGAGTACAACAAAACTTTAATGTCAAAACATCGAAATAAGTTCGAAGGAAAGAAACGAAATGGTCTTGCAATCAGAAAAGCCGAAGAAGAAGGAAGAAGAAATAGAGAGAGATTAAAAAAAAAAATGAAAATAAAAAAAAATCTAAAGATAGTAAAGTCG
>BOPN01000549.1:102500-120000 GCA_017312705.2 Penaeus japonicus | reverse complement strand
TATATATTATATATATATATATATATATGTATATATGCATCAATGTATCCAAAGTGGATAGAAAAATCCATGCAACAGAGACATGATGCATTGAAGTCCAAGGACGTATCCCTATATTCAATTACCTTTGTAACGTTATCCATGGACTTTCAAGTATCTTACACTACCTTGTAACTCAAGAGAAGTTACGTTATATCGTATGATCGAAAGAAAAGCAAACGACACTATTTTTTTTAAAGTACGTAGAATAAGTTTACTGCATCATATCATTCGCAATCAAATACGAACGGAAATCACGTGATTAATCAACCTAGAAAACAACTACGTGATTACGGAACACACTCTGCGCAACGAAATGTAATAAACCATAATAAGCGTCAATCGCAAATAACCAATGAATCGCAGAAAGGTGATAAGAACCAACAACGATAATGACCAACGGGAGCGCGTCAAAAAGGGACAACTAAATCCGCGGAAACATCCATCTGGAGTAATGAGAAACGGAGATAACTATTAGATAAATCAGGCAGGATCGGGAATAGGGATGATCGCGTAAAGAAGACAGGAGGGAAAAGGGATTCGAGAGATGAGGATTTATCGTCTGGGGGATGGGTGGGGGATGGGTGGGGGATGGGGTTAGTGGGGGGTGGGGGTTGTGATAGGGTGAAGCGAGGTGATTCTGTAAGGGCCGGAGGATGTGAGAGGGTGAGAGCATCAGGGTAATGAAAAGGATGGAGGGTTCAGGTGACTAAAGGTGAGAGGGTGAGAGGGTAAGAAGGTGGGGAGGGTGAGGGGAGGGTGAGGGGATTACAGAAATGAAAAGGACGGAGGGTTGGGATGACTCAGAGGCTGAATGGTGCAAGGGTGAAAGTGTGACAGGGTGAGACGATTAGGAGAGCAAAAAGGTGAGGGAGTGTCCAGCCGTTTAAGGGAGAAAGGGTGAAAGAATCAGGGAGATGAAAGGGTAAGGGAGTGCCTAGCCGGTTAAGGGTGAAAGGGTGAAAGAATCAGGGAGATGAAAGGGTAAGGGAGTGCCTAGCCGGTTAAGGGTGAAAGGGTGAAAGAATCAGGGAAGTGAAAAGGACAGTAGGCTCAGATATTTCATCAGTTGAAAGAGGAAAGGGTGAAAGGGTGAGAATGCAGACACCTGAACAGCTATAGAAAAAAAAGTGTGCGCGAGAGTCAGGCTTTTCATCCATCAGGAAAAGGACTTGTTGGGTCCGACTCGTAGCCTTGTTACGCAAATCAGGGGCGTCACTTGAAGATGCAGGAACGCCGAGCTCTCCCCCGCTCACGCCCCACGCCCGCGACGGCTGCTCCTCCGTGAGAACGCTAATTGACAGTAAAACTTGCTAAGTAACGCGATGACTCCGTTTGATTGCTTCCACCTGTCGCGAACTATTGACTAAAATCTGGACGGACTTTGGGAGCTTCGGAACACGAAATAAATTGGGCATATACACTCTATGTACCGAAATGCCAGCCCGCACACACACACACACATACACACACACTCACACACACACACACACACACACACACACACACATGCACATACACACACATACACATACACATGCACACACACACACACACACATGAACACACACACATACACATGCACATACACACACATACACATACACATACACATGCACACACACACACACACACACACACACACACACATGCACATACACACACATACACACACACACACACACACACACACACATACCAAGCCACTCGTAGTGTAGTTCTGTTTGCTAAATGTGAGGATCATCGCCATTCAAAATCATTGATGTAAATCCACTTTTCAAGAATTTGATATTTGCACCTAATATTAGATCACTTCAATTGGTTGCTTCAAGCAGGTGAGTTGCCGTGATTGCCTGAAGTAAACTTTCGAGGATTTCAAAACTTCAAACTTGGCTGAATTCGGCCCAGACTTCAACAGATCTACGGGAACGCAAGTTGATTTTAGCTTCAACACCGAGAGTAAAGATTATGTTATCCCGTCTCAATCGCGCCGGCAAAAGATACAACTGTAGTGGCGACAACAATGAAATAAGCGATAGCGCGGCATTGCGCTGCCGGTAGAGCGACAGCCAGCGAGTATTGCAACGTAAGGATTTCGTTGTACGTCTAAGCTTTAGTTCTCTATTCAAATTTAGGCTGCAACTTCGGCTGCGATTCGAGTCCCGGCTATCGCCGATTAGGGATGTTTACGGCATAATTTTTCCGCTTTAAAAATACCCAACATACAGTGGGTAATAACCACGGAGAAGTTGTCACATTTGTTGTAACTCCTGACAAACATTTTATTTGCAAAGTTCTCCTCCTTCCCGTCCTCCTCACCCCCCACCCCCAACCCCCTCCCCCACCACCTCCCGCCACGGACATTTAATTATTGCATAAATGGAAGAGAGATTTAGCCTGATTAAAAGGGCCAACAAAGGGGTTCAGATATGACAAAGAGGGAAAATCCGCGCTCGTCCCTGGATTTATAGGTTATATAGAGGTTTTAATCCTAGTATTGAAAAGATAGGTATAGAAGATGGAAACGGAGTAAGGACGCCCAACGGAAATAGGGAAATCGGATGAAAATCGTAGGAAATGGCAGGAGATCCAATTCATTATTGAAAAGGTAAGGGTGGTATTAAAGAGGGAAAATCCGTTTATTGAATGTCAGATATGCTATTTAATTCTATATTTGTCTCCTTTTCTCTTACTTATAGATAATCTTTCAAGAAAGTAAGATATATCCACATATTCAGTCACAGAAAATATTTCGTGATATGGACGATACCACAAAATAAAAAAAAGAATTATTCTCAAGTTTTCCGATAATAATAATAGTAAAAGAATAATACAAAAAAAAACATATAAAATAGGAACCACTGCCATACCTTATTGATCGAAAGCTTCAACCAGAATGTGGTTTTTACATCCAAGAAAAAGCGACAAAGCACGAAATCAGGAAACAGATTTAAGATAGTTAAGCCTTCTTTCATCTCCTATTGCCAACCACGATATATCAAGATTTAAAATGTTTTTTTTTTTTATTTCTAATACGACGTGGAGGAACAAATACACAGGTAAACAAAACAAATGAGTGGGATCCTGAATAATTTATGTTTCTTTTGTATTTGTTTAGCCGTGTATTTGCATGTCTCCCTCCGTCCGGGTGGTCTAACTCTTCCCCTTCTCCCTCTCTCTCTTTTCTTTTTCTTTCCCGCTCTCTTTTTTTTCCCTTTTCCTCCCTTTTTTGTTCCTATTCCGCCCCCCCCCTCTCTCTCTTTCTCTCTCTCTTTTCCTATCTCCCTCTCTCTCCCCCCCTCTCTCTCTCTCCTCTCTTTCTCTACACACCCTTTTCTCAGTCTTTCTGTCTCTCTTTACTTATTTTTGCGTATGTGTTTGTGTATATGCGTCTCTTCTTCCGCAGATATGTACATACGCAACAAAACTCATACTATGCACATGCCGTTCAATCATCATTCAATTCAATTATCAAAAGACATGCTATGATTTCGCATCAAATCTACCACTTGCTATTCTTCAACATGACCTTCACAAACAACCATTCGCAAGGAGAACATCAACATTGTTATATTCCTCTGCCGGATGAACATCAACAAGACTCCCCCGTCAACACCCGGAGCTTCCTTCATCCATTCCCTCATCCATCTATCTTCCTTCCATCCTCTGACGGCTCTCCCACCATCAAGATTTTAACAGATTAACATGAGAATGGGGTAAAGATCACCGACCAATTTTTGTGTTCTGGGCCCTGAGGATAGGAAGCAGGAGGCCGGTTGGGGATAGGGGATGGGGTAGGGGGGGAGGGATGTGGGATGTGGGGGGGGGAGGGGGTATTTCCCTTTTTAGATGGAGTGCATTAATTCATTTGATGATTCTCGGATAAGATTGATCTCTTTGAAGACGACTTATTGACGACTGTTGTTGGATGATGATATTTTTTTTCTTTCTTTTGAACAAGTCATCGCTTTATTGATAAAGCCGTCGGTCAAAATTGTTATCTAGAGCTTGGTTAAACGACCACGGGAGAAAATATTAAATTAGTGTCACCTGCCTCGAGCAAATGAAATCGTGTGAGATATCAAAGAAAGAAACAACTTGCAACTTGCAATTCGCTGAGCCCTGTTGCCTTTGGGTGTGTTTCGATTTTTCGACCGTGCCTATCCATCCATTTGCTACTAATTTTCATCACCTTTTTAGGCTCTTCCAGGCGTAAGGGGAATGTTGATGTTTCACCTGAATTTCTGATGAGAAGATCAATGAATGCTACTGGATTTTAGAGCACGTTTCCTCTCTCGAGAAATTCTTTACCTTTGCTTTTAATTTGATTCTCTAATGAAATTGTTTTTTTACGTTATTGAACGTCTGCATGAATTTGGTTATAATCTTCAAAACAAGTATGTAACATCTATCATATAAAAAAAATTGTTAAATGCGAACTACACACGAAACCCAAAATTATTAGCTTTCCTTACACTAACCACTTCCTAGGCATCTGTCAGATGTTCACATAAGCGAATCTAATTGCATTTACTAGAAATGTTTGAATCAACATTTATCCTCCACTGTGGCATGCCTTACGTTTATATCAATATTGCATCGACTCGATACAACATAATATTTTGTGTTCTCATCCTACAACCCTACTGACATGCGGTCATTAGTCTTTATAATTATCTGGGAATATCATAATCATTGATTTAAAAACAGCCAATGCGAAAATTAGCATTACCCTTTATCCCATACCATCCCAACTCTCGTTTTTGTAGGCTGGCTTTATTCTTCAGGATAAAAGTTGAGAAGCAGCAATAATTCACAATGATGGCGGCTTTATATCTCCTCCAAAATTTGGCTACCTGTTTTTCTTCACTCAACGTAGGTTATTTCAACCAGCAAATTCTTCGTCCCATCCCGAGAGTCTCCAAACACCTTGGGCCAATCAGATCGCCCCATGCACCACTTATCGGTGGTTGGCAACCGAACGACCAATCAGTGAAGGTGTTTTTCCCGCGTAATGCATGGTGCCACTGCCAGGCGCATGGCTCAGGTTGCAAAGTGTCACCATTCGTCCCCGGCCGTAGGAGGCTTGCTAATGCCTCTCTTTATCGGTCTGTTTCCATTCATTTGCGTTTCAGGGAGGAATATACAGTCGGAATAAGCGTAAGAGACCTCGACGGATATAAACACGACCCGTTCTACCCAACAACACGTCGACCTTCCCGACTCATACTTTCCACATCTTTAAGCACAAACCGCATAATCTCAAGATGTATTATCGACGTCCCCTTTTCTCCCCACGCACAAAAGACAGAGAGAGAGAGAGAGGAAGGAATAAAGAAATAAAGAAAGCACCTGATATATAAAAGATAAAAATATTTCCTGTTGAGTCCGGCATCTTTAGAAGTACGAGAGAAGCAGTCGCCACCGCCTCCTCCTCCTCCGCCTTCTCCTCCTCCGCCTCCGCCGCCGCCACCGCCACCGCCACCGCCGCCGCTGATTTCTCTCCTCGCGAAACCTCCCTCCTCCCGTCCCTCTCTCGCATGGCGCTCCACTCAGCCATCCCGGAGGTCCCTCGCCGATCAATCTAAAGACTCATTTCGGAGGCTGGCATTCTGTCACGTCTCATCGGGGGATAAGGTTGATTATTCTTCCTCTTTGCTAATGCAAGTCTTCGATTCTTTTTTTTTTTGTTTTTTGGTATAGATTCGTATTGTTGTAATAAAAGTTAATTGAAAAATACGTAAGAAATGGCCGGGTATGTAAATGTTAATTAAGAGAATTGCAAACGCGAATCATGAAGAAAAGATGTTAAAGAACGGAAGAGAAAACACAGGCGATGTTTCATTTTTTTCGCTCATTTGTTATAAATGCAAATATCGTCGAGGAATAAAAAAAGCAATGAACAAAAGAAAGGGAGAACGAAAACTAACAGAATCTATGAAAAAAAATCATAATAGATGATGCGACACGACAAAACAATCACATTACGTGAAGAAAAAGAAAACGAAACTAGAGTAAATGAAAGAAAGAAAATGTACAGTTTTAAAACCTCACGTTCTCACATCTTTCACCACCAATAATCCGACAGAGAACAAGGAAAGAGAGACCGAAAGAAAGAAAGAAAGAAGCCAAAGAAAGAAGAAAAACAAGAGGACCCATCCCATGCGACTCGAAAAACTCTTCGCTGGAAGGGTAATTCCAACCAAAACAACAAACCCTACGAAGTCTTCTCCTCTTAATCACCGAAGTCAGGTCTTAATAGGCAGCCCCGCCCCCTGCGCTCCCGAGGCACGGTGCCAATATGAAATGTCAACCTTTAGTTTCCACTCGCCGGGAGCCAGACAAAAATCAAATGCGGCAATCAAAGGCGAAAATAAAAATGCAGACGGTGTGGATTTTACAAGAGATAACGAACAAGAAACCTGCGATGAAAAAAATAATGCCACATGCAATTTCGCCGCACCTGCAATTTGTAGTTCACCGTGGTTGCATGAATAGATCTCCGTTGCTGCATTATTCTGCGGGTTCTGGTTCTGCCGCGATGATTATGAGGAACGAATGAATTTACTTTAGAGCAATTAGTGAGGTACTTTGATTATTTCATCATTAACACCTTTGTTTATGCCTTCTGTCGTATCGATTGCAAATAGTCAGTTGAGGGAGAGAAGTGTCAATATAGGGAGTGTTACAGCCATCGATCTGACCTTATTCTTGTTCTTGTTCTTTTTCTACTCCCTCTCTTTGTTCTTCTTCTTCCTCTCTCTCATTGTTTTTTTTTTCTTCTCTTCTTCGCTTCTTTCCTAATCTCTCTCTCCTATGGCCGTGTCTAAGCGACGTTCTTTATCCCTCGTGTTTTCTTTGCCTCGTCAGCTTGCTTCGCCGTCCTCTCTCTTGCCCGACTCTCTTCTCTCATAATTCTCGCCGTATCGCACCCTTCCATCCTTAAAAACCTCCCTCACCCCGTGCCTCTCACCCCTAGCCGACCCCTAACCCCTCAGGTCTCCGGCAATTATACTCTCGCCTTTCCGCTCTCTGTCTTTCCCTCCACCATTCTCTCGCTCCTCCTCTTTTCTCTTTCTTCTCTTCTCTCCTCCCTCTTTTCCTTTCTGTCGGTCTGCCTGTATTTATGTTTATCTTTCTGTCTGTCTTTCTGTCTGCCTTTCTCTCTCTCTCTTACTCTCTTCCCCCATTCCTTCTTTCTCCCTCCCTCTCCCTTCATAGTCTCCCCATCTCTCCCTCTCTCTCTGTAACCCTTTTCTCGCCATACAGTCCCGTCGCTTCCCCCTTCCTTGTGATCTGTTCCTCTCTTTTCTCTTGTTTTTACCCTCGCTATCTAAACTTTATTTCACAGCTCCTGCTCCTCTCTCTTTCTATCTTTTCTTTTCATCGTCTCTTCTTCCTCCACCTCCTCCTCCCCCCCCCTCCTTCCCTCTCTCCCTCCTCCTCCTTCCCTCTCTCCCTCCTTCTCCTCCTTTCCTCTCCCACCCTCCTCCTCCTTCTTTCTCTCCCTCCTCCTCCTTCTCCCTCTCAGTCCTACTCCTTCCTCTCCTTCCTTCCTCCCTCTACTTCTCTTTTTCCTTTTCCTCCTCCCTCCTCTCCCCTCCTCATCCCCTCTTTCTCTACCACCTTTTTTACATAAAAGATAAATAATTGATGTGTAATGTTAACGCAGCTTGCTTGATTTAGGATCGGTAAATGTGGTAGATGGGTGGGTAGTGGTAGATAGGTAGGTAAGGTGAGGGAAAGGTGGGAAAGGTAAAAAAATGCTTAAAGAAAAAAACAAAACAAAAAAACAAAAGGATGTTTAACCTTAAAAGGAAAAATATATATGGAGAGGGAGAAGAATGAGAGAGAGGAAGAGTGAGAGGAGAATGCGGGAGAGAGGGAGAGGGAGGGAAAGAAAGAAAGTAAGAGAGAGAGAGAAGAGGGAAGAGAGAGAGAGAGGGAATGAAGGAGAAAAAAGAAAGAGTAAAAGAAACCTAAATACAGAAGGGGAAAATAGAGGCCGATGAACATAAGGATACACCGAAACACACAAAGAGAAGAAGAGTAAGAGGAATGTTTAAAAAAAAGAAGACAAAACAAGCTCCCAAGCGCCATTTATCAACCAATATGACCCTTAAGGCACCCTGCGTATGTTTTCTCCTCCCCCCTTCTCTCCCCTCCTCCCCCCCTTCTCTCCTTTGCCCCCCCTTCTCTCCCCTCCTCCATCTCCTTCCCCCTCCCCTTCTCTCCCCTCCTCCCTCCCTTCTCTCCTTTGCCCCCCCCTTCTCTCCCCACCTCCATCTCCTTTCCTCCTCCCCCTTCTCTCCCCTCCTCCATCTCCTTTGCTCATCCCCCCCCTTCTCTCTCCACCTCCATCCCCTTCCCCCCCCCCTTCTCTCTCCTCCTCCCCCTTTTTCCCTCCCCTCCTCCCCTCCCCCCCTTCTCTCCCGGCGTTTCCCCTATTGATTTCACACTTGGTTTCTTTTCATTATGTGCTCCCTCTTCTACTGTTTTAGTGTCGGACCCCTTTCCAAACTTTATCCCTGGGGCATTCCATTTTCCTTTTTTCCTACTCACACTCCCACCTTTTTCCAGTTATGGTGTAACTGTCTCTTTTTATATGGGAATACTTTATCTGTGTGTGCGTGTGTGTGTGTTTTTCTTTTTATATTTTATCTGTAGCTTCTGTACCCTTATTTCATTTCATAGAGTATCATCCCTCTGTTTATCAGACTTGCTGTTGTTATTGTCTTTTTTGTGTATGTGGGGGGAGGGGGGGAGGGGAAGGTTGGTAGTATTTTCGTATAGCCACTGCTTGCAATGTTGCAGGTATCGGTAGCGGTCGTTTCGTGCGTGTTTTCCTTACTCCTCTTCTTGCTCCTAGTCTACGGCGACTTAGTTTTTTTTCTGATTTCGTTTCTCTGTGTCTGTCCCTAATGATACAACGTAACACTTCAAGCATCTCTCCCTCTGAACGAAATTATTTCTTCCTTTCTGCAAACGTTTTCATTACACTTCAGGTTATCTTTTCTGAGTTGTGTAACGGTGCCATACTTACCATGGCTTTCTGAACAATTCGGCGTATTTACCTTATTCTCTAAATGACGCTTTTTATCGGATCGACGCTGTATTAACTCATCATCGCACTCTCTATTTGTTAAATAAGCCAGAATCCCTTCGCAGTCCGACCTCAACACCTTCGTATCCACTCCCTCCTATTCATCCTCACCCTCACCTTCACCCTTTCCTCAACTCCTCCCATTTCTCCCTTTCCCTACCGCCCGCCATTATCCCCCCTCCCCCCTTTCTCCATGCCACACTCCCCTTGGGGCTTGCCAACTGGACACGGTCATTGCCTCAACTCTTGGCGGAGTCCGTCTACAAATAACCCTTTGTTTCCAGTTCAGCTCGAGTCGCTTATTGTTCCCCTTTGATTAGAATCCAATTTACACGATAATCTTTATAAGTGTTCTTTCCGACAAGTAAATTTGACTTTGAATTCAATTGTTTATTTTTCTTTTTAGTGTTATCATGTTTGCCCATATTTTTTATCATCATTGCCATTTCCATTAATGTCATCATTATGATCATCAATATAATTAATGTTATTATTGTCATGATTTGTGCCATCAGTATCATCTATGTTATCTACTATAATCATTGTTATTATTGTTGATATGATTAATGTTTTTATTGTTATGGTTTGTATTATCACTATCATTTGTGTTATCAGTACCACTACTATAATCACTGACATTATCATTATCATTGCTACTATCAGCAGTACTAATTAAGCTACTTTCCTCATTACTTTATATAGCCTCCATACTTTAAGCTCTTCCATACCCTCCGTAAACGATGAACATACCTTCTTGTCACTCTTCCTATTTCCTCCGTACCTGTATTTTCTCACAAATCATTCAATCTACCTGTTCTCTGATTCTCACGAGCCTGCAACGGTACTCACGAGCCTGCAACGGAATTTGCGGTTAATTTTAGCGCGTGGCGTCTTGAGGCTAAGTTCAACGCGGTGTCAACCAAGTCTACTGCGGGTTACTCCCTTTCTTCCTTACGGCTCTGGAGGGCGTCTTGAGCCGGTAGGGGCTGAGGGAGGTTGGTAGAGGGGGGGGGGGGGGGGGGGGGGGGGGGGGGGGGGAGGAGGGGAGCCAGCGTGTCCGATCGCATCTTGTAAGCGGCTTAACTCGGGAAATCCCTTTGTAATTGCAAACAAGAAAGACGAAACACGTAAAGAAAGCTTTATCCTTTGACACATTCCTTGTTAGCTTTATGAAAGGACACTAGGCGAGATGTGCGTGTTTGTGTGTGTGTGTGTGTGTGTGTGTGTGTGTGTGTGTGTGTGTGTGTGTGTGTGTGTGTGTGTGTGTGTGTGTGTGTGTGTGTGTGTGTGTGTGTGTGTGTGTGTGAACTCCGAGATGGGAAAAGTGAATGGACAGATAAATAAATATATATGAAGAAGGAGAGAGTGCGATTAAGTAGACGGATTTATGGAAGGAAAGAGAGATAGACATATAGATAGATAGATAGAGAGAGAGAGAGAGAGAAAGAGAGAGAGAGAGGCAGAGAGAGATCCTTATTGTACCGATTTTCCCCTTTTTCCTCAGCTTCATGATAGCCTCCGCCATGACACTGCAATAAGAAAAGCCCTCAGTACAATATAAGAGACACACACGCGGGATAAAGGAGGACGCTTTACCAAGTAGCCTAACAAGAGTCGTTATTAATCCCCGTAAAAAAAAAAAAAAAAAAAAAAAAAGGAAAAGAAAGAAAAAAAGAAAGAAATAAGAAAAAAAAAACTCATAGCGGTGCCATGAAAAGCGAAAAAGTTGAAAAAAAGAAAATTAAGAAGGAGCATAGAGAAAACAAGAATAAGTGAGTAAAAACAAAAAATCGTATACTAAAAAAAAAAAAAAAAAAAAAAAAAAAAAAAAACAAAAAAAAAAAAAAAAACAAAAAAAAAAAAAAAAAAATAGAACACACAAAAATAAAAGCAAATAAAAACAAAGAAACAATATAAGCTATACTGAACCTGCGCGGAACAAATAAACCATTAGAGTACGCAACGACTGCATTACGGTTTTTATTCATTTTTCAATGCGATTTAAATGTTTGAATTTCAATTTTCAGTCGCGTGAAATATGTGCTCTATATTCTTTATTTTTAAAACAGCGCATTGAAAGAAAATCTGAAGATAGATTTTTTTTCTCGAGCATTGAATAGTAACAAGGAGTCAAGGCAAGGTAAAGAAATGCCGACTTTCATGCGGCGTTTATCAAAAGGGGGAAAGGTGTGAAAGAAAGCAGGCCACACACACACACACACACACACACACACACACACACACACACACACACACACACACACATACACACACACATACACACACACACGCACGCACGCACATACATACGTCCATCCACACTAATTCAGCAGCTTTAGCGTATCATCTCGATCAACATCAACTATTTGAACGAGCATATGATATGTAAGTGAAGCGTCCAACTACGCAGTTGTAAGCCGCACGTGAGCTATGAACTGCAAGTTGCAGGAATCTGTATTTATTCATTGGTGCTTCAATATTTCGTTCGATGCTGTACAAGTAACAAACTAATCCATTAGAACTTGTGCAGGGCATCCCCGACATGGCACCACGTTTGTCCTCGTTATTTTTTTAAATGAAAAAAAAAAAAAAAAATCTTGTTTATCACAATTTCATGCCATAGATAGAATTAGTTGGCTGAACCAGCGATAAACAGATAACAGGCTGACGGAATATATAGAGATTCGGCGCTACCGTTACACATGCCTCTCCCTCACCACCCTCACCCACCTTCATATTGAAGTGCAGCTCAAATCTTCAGAGACCGAACGACGTAGTACGACCTATAGTGTTCCTTCATTTGATTCAAACGAGAGGCCCCAAAGCCAGCTTCGAGTTGTAAAATCAGAAATAGCCCGTTTTTTGTATGTATGACGCCGAGCTGACGACATGGCTTCGGTTCCTGCAGCTGAATCATCGTTTTACAATAACAGAGGTCAGAGTGCAGCAGTCTCTCCCTCTGGCCCGGGTGACTTCAGCCATCACGTGTTAGGTCAACGCTTCATGTGTGCTAGGATTCGGCAATGCCTTGAGTGACATAACAGGCGCCAGAGACATTATCCCCGTCTGTCCTGTAGATAGAGAATGAGGTTCGTCTAACTGGTTTGCGTTCGTTTACTTTCGTATTCTAGGAAGATTGTAAACGAATTAATATAGATATTCACGTCAATGTGAAACGAAGTACTACGGAACGCCAAGAAAGATTAAAACAAGGGCGAACAAGAGCTACGCAAATCATCTCTGATTGTTAACAAAACCCGTGAATCCTTCGCTCGAGAATGCTTGCCGTATCTAAATCCACACATAGCTTAATCTCATACGCAAGACCCTCCTAATCCAGAAACATCCCGGGGGTTCCGCGCTGGAAGGTCCCCTCACAGCCTTTTTTCTGGAGCTCGGATATTTTACTTCCATCTCGAGATCCATCACTAGATAGTCGCGTCTCTTAACCATTCGTGTATCCCGCGCGGGAGAGGGAACATCCGAAGGCCGCTGAATCCACACTCGGCAGCCGAGATCAACCCTCCTCAAAGCCCTCCAAAGTAGAGAAAATCCATGTAGGTTAATCGCTCAAAATGGCGAATGGCCCTCGTAAGTTTCCGAGGCTATTCCCCCGTTGCGTAATTATTTATTTTAATCAGCATATAAGATCGATAGAGCAAACACAGATTGAGACTATGGAGAGCCCAGGATGTTGACATTCCAGTCGGTCCACTAACTATAGTCCTAGTACGTATCGCTTCCGTGAGCGGATTTCCACCCCCCCGTGGATTTTCCTTTTGCAACTCGCGCAACTTCTTTCGAAAAAGCGTCTTTTAAAAGCCTTCTAACTATCAATTCTCATCTTCAGGTTTAGAAAAAGAAAGCAAAGAAAGGAAAAGAAAGATACCGAGCGCGGCATTCGTGGCATTCCGGAAATCTCAAAGGGGCTGAAACCGTGTGAAATCCTCTAAGCATTTTGGAAATTTTAAGGATATCCCGTTGTTTGCTGAGAGCTAACTCGCTATGCATGGGTGATGATGATGGCCGGAACCCAGGCAAAAGGAGATGTGTTCCCTAGCTAATGTTTTTTATGGTAGTTTTATTTCATGTAGATAGAACAGCGGGGGAGGTTCAGCGTCTACTATATGGGGAAAGGATTGTTGTCAAGGAAAGAAATACATTTCGTTTACATTCCCACCGTGATGTAAATGTTATTTTGACCTGGGAACAAAATACCTTCGGTTAATACTTTTATGAAATACATCTATTTGAGAAATAAACAGAAAATAAGAGTTGCTATGATTATATATTTTCTTTCTTTAATCTACACGTTGTAAAGAGATTAAAAACCGCACATGGAATTTTGATTTTCAGTAAATGGAAATATAATGTAGCAGCGTATTAATCCGTTCAAAAGTTTTCAATGATTAATTTACATTATGGTCAAAGATTGTCTTGAAAGGTACCTTTATTATGAGAAATTGCATTCTCCCATAAGGCAATGCTTTAGGATTTAGCACCATGTCTGTACTTGTGAAAAGACTGACTTTTGGTTGGTGCATGATAAAAAAAAAACGAAAAAAAATACGCACACGCACACACTCACTCACTCACACACTCATACACACACACACACACACATACACATATATATGTGTATGTGCTTATATATATATATATATATATATATATATATATATATATATATATATATATATATATATGCATATCTCTCTCTCTCTCTTTATACACACACACACACACACACACACACACACACACACACACACACACACACACATATATATATATATATATATATATATATATATATATACACACACACACACACACACACAAACATACACACACACACACACACACACACACACACACACACACACACACACACACACACACATATATATATATATATATATATATATATATATATATATGTTTATATAACACACACACACACATACACATATACGAACAAACATCCACACACACACACACAAATAACCACAAATACATAATCACCTATATCCGTTTTGACTAAGTCTTCCTATCCAGTTGTTTGCCGATGAATGGCTATGTTTGTGTGTTCAGGGCTATATTAGAGTGCGTGTGTGTGCGGTAAGGGCTGCTACACCTTTTACCAGAATCAACACCGAGGGAGCGGAGCAAAGAAGGAAGCAGTAATCTCGCGCTTGTTTACCATCATCACGTAATTACCTTAGGTCGTCCATTTTCTTTGCCTAGATTACCTTTCCATTTCTTTTCCATAATTACTTTTCCCGGACTTTTTCCTAATTATCTTTCCCTCTTTTATTTTTGTCGGTAATAATGTTTTCTTCTTGTTATTCCGAGATGATTTGTTTTCTGTTAGTGTTTCTCTTTTGGGTCGTGGCAAGGCCTTTTTTAAACTGTTTTGTTTTATATATTTAGTCATTCATAATTACGTGTAGTGTTATCTATGTATTTTTTTTTATTGGCATCATGACTAGCAAAGAAATTCGGGGTTGTAGATAACCTAATAATAAGAAATAGCAATACAGCGATACACTGACATTTGCTTTTTAACGAAATCCATCAACAAAAGACTCTCCTGCCATAAAGACAAAATCACCGAATTCAGCAATAATAAATCCACTATGGCCGATGCACTGGCCCTCTGACCCGTGTCCGGACTAGGGCTCATCAAAGGAAAAATCTGTCTGGCGATCGTATAGAATCAACACCAAGAAAAAGCCCGGGTCCCATAATCACACAGACCAGCCTGGGTTATCATTCAAGCCTGAATAACCACGAATACGAAGCCCCCAAAGTTCTTTCGCCAATCCTTTTCAGGCGGGGCGGCAGTGAGCGCTCGTTACGACATAACGAGGCGATCAGCTGGTAGTTTGTGCCTACAAGATGGAGATCGCTTGCCGGGGCTGAGCCTGCTAACCAAGGCATCCAGGTTTTGGGACGGCGAGTGCTCTTCGGAAATACGGTGTCGTGTTTAACGAATGTGGACTTAATACGCAGCAATCAAATGAGGTTAATGATCTTGATATTGTATATGAATAGTAATGGACAAAGTTAAAAGCAAACAAATAAACATACATCAATATACTTTATGTCCAGTTTTGATGCAACATATGCCAGTAATCGGATGTGTTCATGCACGATCATGTGAAAATATCTCAGATAGAAAGCATAATAATGAATTTCAAACCCGGAAGAAAAAACAAAATTCCTGGCGCAGGCAAAGGAGTAAAAATCGGCGGCGGCGGCGGCGGCCGTGGGCCTATATCATCATTATCCCGCGAGATCCACTTCGTAGCGGAGGATCTCGGGGATCGCGGCGAAGCACGAGTCATGGCTGAACCTTTCATGTTTAGACCGAAATTCACACCTTTCTGCAAGCTGCTCCTCGCGCCTCTTCCTCTGATGGGGAGGGGGGGGGGAGGGGACCCGGCGGCCGCCACACGTCTTCCAGGTTATTTGCCCTCGGGTTTTGATATTTAGATGATGCATTTCTTGCAACTCGACCTGCGAGAGACAAAATTCCGCGGCGCAGCTTTGCCACGGGTTCTACGTCTCGTTATTGTGGAATGTGAGCGTAATAACTAACCCTTTTATGGGATGTTGCGGGAATGGACGAGGACGAGGGAAATTCAGGAGTCTCATTATCTGCAATATACAAGGACTTATTTCACATGAACACTTCGTCTTTTGTTTATCAACGAGGAGATGAGTCTTTTCTTTGGAATTGGCGGATCTTAATAGAGGAAAGATCTTAAGGGGCTCTGGTTTATTCGCCTACCGGGTTTATGGGATAGGTAAGCCTTTATGGTATATAAGAAGTTGGCTTTGAAATACTCTAAAACATTTTCACAGTAGATGAGCACGTGCCACTCATTTGCTTTTGTGCGAAATTAATTGTTTTCAAGGACTTCGTCTTTAATTTGAATCAAGCTGAGGACGATGAAAAAAAAAAAAAAAAATGTTTATTGATAACTATTTCATTTAATAAACATATGTGCTTCAAATCGGTGCTACACATTTATGAATGTATGCTTTCCTATCATAAAGATGATCAATACCAACGGTCGATATATTAAACCGAGATAGCTAAAACATCTATCTTATTAATGCAACAACCCGGCATCCACCTGCAACAAGATCTGCAACAAACATCAGGCATTCTAAATCAATATATCAATACACCTCCACTGACCACCCGTTCGTATCAACATGAGAGATCTCAGACATGCATGCAGTTGTTAATTATGATGAAAATGAGTTGCCGGTGCCTGGCGTTTAGACGAGGACATTAGGGTCCCCCCGGACTCACACCTGTGCGGCCGGCCAGCATACAAATTGGTTGAGTGCTGAGCCGGGTAAACAGCGCCCAGCCATGTTTAATGTCAACCCTTTTTACCTCACGTTTGCTCTTCCTAATGCGGTCATTCCGAATACGAATAAAGATTAATAAGATTTAGCAATATGTGAGATGGGTCGCGGAGATGTGAAAAAATGGAGTCGGACACTCGAGCTGGATTGCGTTTGACCCAATACGGGTAAGTGGTATTTCGGTGCTTAAGGTGAAGATATTTGTGTCGAAAGGCAGTTAGAAGATAAGAATCAAATAAATAAATCAACACTTTTGAAGACTTAAGATTGTTGAAATATAATCTAAAAGTGAAATTCTCTTCGCGGAAAGGAAGAGCCATCTGTCTACGAGGACACCACCTTGGTCTGTTTGAATATCTCTCCGAGTCCAAATTTCCCTGCGCGATACATCTCTGTCTCCACGTCTAACCTCCCCCCCCCCTCCTCCGCCCCTCCTTCCTCTGTCTCCTCTTTCCTTTAGCCTCTCCTTTTTCTCTCTTTCCCTCTTACTTTCCCCCTTTCCGTTTTCCCATCACTCATTTTTATGTCCCATTTTCCCTCTGTCCTTTCCATCTCTCCACCTGAATTCCTTCTTTTCCTCATCCCTCCTTCTATCCTTTCTTTTTCTTCTCTCTTTCTCTACCCCTACCTTTCCATAATGTGACCCCTCTCCTTCCTCCGGCCATCCTTCTATTTTTCTACCGCCCTTCCCTCCTTTTCTCTCTTTCCGGCCTTCCTGCCTCCCTCCCTACTCCCTCTTTTCTTCCTTCCATCCTCTGTCCCCCTTCCTCCCTTGCTACCTCCTTCCTACCTTGCTCCAGTCTCCCTTCCTTCCATCCTCTATTCACCCCTCCTCCCTCCCTTCTCCCTTCCTTCCTCTCTTCCTCCTTCCCCTCACTCGTCTCCTCTCCTTCCTCTCCTCCTCCCTCCTCCCACCCGTCTCCTCTCCTTCCTCTCGCTCTCCCTCCTCCCACTCATCACCTTTCCTTCCTC
>BOPN01000549.1:80000-82500 GCA_017312705.2 Penaeus japonicus | reverse complement strand
TCTCTATATCTTCCTCACTTCTCCCTCTCTTTTTGTCACTCTCACCCCGCTCTCTCCCCAGCTAATGGTGTTGTCTTGTAGACTCGGCAGCACCAACGGGTTCCAGAAGGGAAAGCCATCACTTTGTAACTATTTTTCCTTCCCTTCTTCTTCTTTACGCAGTGCTTCTTTTTTTTCCCTTCGTTTCAATAATCGGACTTCCGTTTATGTGAATAACTCCCCCCCCCTCCTCCTCCTCCTCCCAACAAGACTCTCAGATGCCGCGAGAGAAAGAAAAAAGAAGGAGAAAAAACAAACAGGCAGACAGCCTTTCAGTTCGTCGTTCTTTCGACGCTAAAAATATTTTCTTTTTTTTTTGGATTTTGTTTTCTTCTTTCATTCTCTTTTTTTTTTTTTTTTTTTTTTTTTTTTTTTTTTTTTTTTTCTTTTAAGACGAAACAAGAGCTTTTGCTGTTTGCTCCTGCCTGGCGATGCAACGTGACGTGTCGCTTATCGGAAAGTGTAGTTTGAGAACCGTCGCTCTTGTGGTATTGACTAAGACCGCCATACACTCTTACTCTGTCATGCACGACGACATGATGTGCAGAGAACACACTTCAGGATCAACATACAAAGGGATGCTGAAGAGGAATGCTATGTTTCTCTTTGCGGAGGAATTAGGCCTGTTAGTTGAACAGTATCCCGCCATAAACACTGCTTATCTAACTTATCTTAATTTTTAGGTGAAGTTGATCAATTACTTAATGGATTTGTTAGTTTTTATCATTATTATGTTAGTTGTTTTTATCATTGTTATAATCATTATTATGAATATCATGATGATGATCATCATCATCATACTGAAGCTGATTACAAGTTAATTATCAATAATATGAAAGATGATTATTAGATCAGTTTTAACAGTTACGATAGTAAGTTGGTACCATACGAAAGCACCTTATATCACGAAAATCTGATTTACTTGATTTGGGTGTTTTAAATGAGGGGAGGGGGGAGCAATCAGTTCTCATATAACATACGTTTAAACACACACGCACGCAAATCGCTGGCATACATTGGTAAATAAAAAAATTAAAAAAGATAGAAAGGATTTTTTAATTTCTATTTCTACCAAATTGAGAGAGTCCATACAGAAAAGATAGGCCTATAAAGGGAAGTTTGCAGTGTTTGTAATTCCTTATCGGAAGAAAATGCGAGAGATATCATATCCATCTTCAAAATGGCGGACTTGCTCTTGACATTTCCGTTTACTTTTTACGTGCTGTCAGCTTATTCAATTATCCATTTCCCTTTACACTCGCTTATACTTATGTACCTATATATTTGTATATTTGTATGTATATGTGTGTATGTATAATATATAGAAATACCGGATCCCTGGAAATACAAAAAAAAAAAAAAAAAAAAAATGAATACCGTACTAATGAATTCCTCTCCTTATACGTTAATTATTGAACTCAAAGAGAGAGAGAGAGAGAGAGAGAGAATTTACTTAATTGAAATAAAAAATACAGAACTTACACACACACTCAAAAAAATCGACATTCACCTGCGCTACCAACTTCCCGTAACTGGTAACGCACTTTATAAAAGAGCTGGTGGACCATAGCCTGGATGGCAGGACCAAAGGGAATCCTGCGAGATCATTACCACCAACGAGCAGCCCTTCAGCTTCCTCCTTTGAACCAATTGCTCTTAGGAACTCCCAGCTCCATCTTGAGTTTCCGTTCCGAGGTTTACACGGAAAGAGAACCAGTGGTTTTTAAGAGTTTATTTACTACGGCGTCGAGTCAGAATTAGAACCAGAAATGGGAGAAATCATCAAAAAAGCACACGCTTGTATGTATGTATGTATGTGGATATGAGTTTACACAGATACACTATAGTGCGCATGTTTATTTCAAGATATGTGTACTCGTGAACTACTGTGCATGTGTGTAGAAGGATGTGTTGATACGTATGTATGCATGTATGTTTGCATTTCTGAAGTGTAATTCAGATGCTTAGATAAATGAAGCCTCTAGCTTCACATCGCTTGAAATTGAGTTCGAGGCAGATTCGGAAACATTATGTAAAGCGCTCTCATCTTACGGGTTTTAAAAAGTTCGAAAAAACTTCTTTATACTAGTTTGTTGTGTCTTCCAAGTCCGGCAATGTAGCCATGTCTGTCTAATTGCTAAGTCATGTATTATATCATTTTCACGTTTTCTTCACGTTTCTTCACGTGTGTGTGTGAGAAAGTGTGTGGGTGTATGTCTGTGTGTGTCTATCGGTGGTGTGATTTAGTGTGGTGTGGTGCGGTGTGGTGTGGTGTGATGTGATGTGGTGTGGTGTGGTGTGATGTGGTGTGTGTGTGTGTGTGTGCGAGCGTTTGTCTTTGTTCAAGTGTGTTTATACATTACATCAGCTATTAAGCTTGGCGAAATTAAACAGCTTTTGTTAGTATGTCTCCAAATCTGCAAGCTAAAAGGGCAAAGTTCACAGCCACTCCGCGACCCAC
>BOPN01000549.1:72500-75000 GCA_017312705.2 Penaeus japonicus | reverse complement strand
TATTCAGGTACACATGCATATAAACACATACACACATACAAGCACACACACACACACACACACACATACACACACACACACACATACATGCAAATACATACAAATTCAAACATACCTACACATATACATACTACAATTCAACTCCGAAATCAAATATTCGTTTGTGAGATTGCAACTGTACCCCGTGCAGTACCTTTCTCCCGGGTTAACTCACTCCACCAAACTTAATCATATTAAAAGAATAGAAAAAAGAAAGAAAGAAAAAAAAGGTTGATGCAATTTCTTAAACAAAAAAGCCTAAAAGTTTTCCTGTGCGAAATGCGCCCGCAAAGCCAAAACGATATAGAAGAAACATCAAGAAATTTGAGGCTATTTATAGATACGAAACTGATGCACTAGAAAAATAAATCAGTCTACACGGCTCTCACTTAAACGAAAAAAATGGAAAAAGAAAGAAAGAAAGAAAGAAAGAAAAAATAAATCCAACGCAACTAGGGAAAAGCTTACAAACGCCGTTACTGTCAAAACTGTCGAGATTCAATTTAAAGAATCTTAAACATCTTACAAATCTAATTTCTTACTTGAGATCAAATATGATTTATGGCACTTTTAACGTCAGGTGGGCGACCGCTGCCATACTGACTCCGACTCGGGTCTCCTCTGTGACTGCGGGACATGAGAGGTTTCTTTGGCAGCTCTAATGGACTATTTTCTTTTTTTTTTCTTTTTAAGGGGGAGGGGGGGGGGTCGTGCTAACAAAAACAAGAAAGGGAGGAATTAGGCGTCGGGTCCAGGTATTTGTATTTTTTTTTTTTTTTTTTTTACCTTGATTTATCTTTGATTGCGTTTTGCTATTAGTGAATTGGGGTGTAGGTTGGGGGTTGGTAGGGGGAGGGGGGGGTTGTAGAAGTAGTATTGGAAAGAAAAAGCGTGAATGATGATACTGATGATGGTGGTGATTTTATATTCACATCATTACAAAGGCTGTATCAAAACTTGATAAAAAATGTTAATAGCATTTGTAATAATACTAGCAGCCATGATATATATAATAACAATTACAATAATATTAAAATAATGAATAAAACAACAATTCCAAAATGTTTTCATCTTCGAAAAACAGAAAATCTTACCAGGACAAATAATATACGGCATAATTTATAGTCAACATTAAGAGGTAATCCCGTATTATAAATACACGTTGAGCGATACAGGGCCGTTCTGAAAGCACTTTATCAGGATAGAGAATATTCACAAGCTTAAGGATGCACTTTGTCATGATAAATGCAAAATGGGGAATGTGGCTTTTAATGTGGAGTCTAAAAGAACTCACTCCTCTTAAGTGTGCACAGGAAAGGAAGGTTGGTTAGGGTAAGATTTAAGGATTCAGAAGAAGTTGTCGGGGAGGGTAAGAAGAGTGTGATATTAGGGTGATAATGCTTGTGGAATAGGGTTATGAGGGGGTATCTTTGGTGATTCAGCCTTCGATCTATCAAAGATTTAAATTTAAATCGATAGGGATTGGAGTTCATGAATTTTGCTTCAACCTTTGATATCTTTAATGAAGATGATCCATCACTGATTTTGCTCGACGTCGACCGTGCTTACCTATCCCTTCCATCCAAGGAATATATCATACGCTTATTAAGAATTCCCCATCCCCTCCTTTCATACATCAGCTTCTAATTTCTTTTTCATGCAATCTCTTTTGTTCCATTATACATATCTATCTTTCCCTCTTTGTCTAGGCATTTTTCCCCCTCTGTGAATGACGACACACTCTCCTCCACTTTGTTTGTTTTCCCCTCTGGAAAACCTATCGTCTCTCTCCTCCTCCGTCTCTCCTTTGTGAATGAACTTCTATCTCATCTACATTATTCTTTCCCTCAGCAAACGGCCTTTCTTCCTCGCATGTTCTTGTCTGTTTAACATTCTCCTTTTCCCCGAGGCCCTTTTCTCTTATGCTGTGCCACCTGAATGTCTCTTCACTTTCTCCCATCGCAAAGCTCCTCTTACATTTTCGCTTCGTGAGCTAACTCCCCTTTTCCCCTAAGTGTGCCGTCCTCTCGTCGCTCCTGCTCTACCTTCCCATCTATGAGTAACTCTCCCCTCCTTCCTCCCCAGGCTGCGGACGCCCCTCCTCCTCCTCCTCCCTGCAACATGCTCCCTCCTACGGGTGTCTCTCCCGTCTCCCCTGTCACATCCTCTCCCTTAGTGAGTGATATTCTTTTCTCGCACGATCTCCTCCTCTCCGTGAATGATCTCATCTCTGTCCTCCCGCCCCTCTGATCTCCCATGATCATCTCTCCCCTCAGAACAGGGAGCTATTTGACCCACTATTTCCCAGTTCCGACTACCGCGGGCGGAGTCATCGTTTGTGAGCCTCGGAGTGCATTACCATGAGGAAATGGCCGCCGTTATGGGGGTCAACCCCACCGCTACTCAGGGGGTCTGACCCGCCCCTGAGTTCGAGGAGAGGGGTTTTAGGTTCGAGGGGGAG
>BOPN01000549.1:62500-65000 GCA_017312705.2 Penaeus japonicus | reverse complement strand
ACCATCGGGCTTGAAATTCTAACATGCAGCTCCTGTCTAAATTCGGCGCGGCAGTGAGACTTTTTATATACCGGTAGATAGTCAAGAGGAATACCTAAGCTCAGCAATAGTGTAGAAATCATGAACTAAATTTCTGTACGAACATTACGCAGAGCTCAGCACAGAGGAAATGGCAAAAAATAAGGATACAACCATTTTTTCGGAGTAAGAAAATTATCAAACGTAAAGCATTTTACGTGCGAAGATAAAAGAATACGGCATTCTAAAGAGGATTAACAACTAATGTTCTGAATTGTTCTTAAGCGGTTTATGGCTGTCAAGATGTTTGTTCAGCAAGATTTCGGCGAAATTCTCAACGAAGGTTAAAGTCGGAATGGAGCGTATAAGCGACGGTGATGTTTCATTTATCATCGTACTTGTGAAAATTGTTTCAGACACAGCAGACGGAGCGTGTGCAGCGTGCGTCTTCATCAGAGAAATGCTTGTACGTAAATACTATGATCAGCAAAGCTTGTTAAGACATTATTTACCTTTTAATTTGCGACTGTAATGTCTAAACTTCCACCTTATATATTCACCCAACTTGCGGCCGCGACCAAAAGCAAGATGACAAACCAACAACAAATGTCACAAATTAAATTGCATCAGACGCTGGGACTCATAACATAACTTGGCGTGAAGCTCTGTTGCCAAAGTTCAGACAAGGCATAGAATAGATGTTTATCGTTCCGTCGCACCTTCTGCACCCCGGAAGGAATCGCAAAATATATTCATATTCGCGTGTCTTATTTGTGTGTGTGTGTGTGTGTGTGTGTGTGTGTGTGTGTGTGTGTGAGAAACAGAGAGAGAGAGAGAGAGAGAGAGAGAGAGAGAGAGGCATAGAGGCATAGAGAGAGAGAGAGAGAGAAAGCAACAGACGACACTCAAAACTACCTCTTCGTCGCTAATTACTTTTCACGAAAGAGAAAGCCACCCGCTTGGCCCTCTGTCGGCGGTAATTGGAATCTCGAATATCCAAGCCCCAGATTCCCGCCATTTGCATTTTGGGTGAGGTGAAGGGGAGGGGAGGTGGGAGGAGACACACACACACACACACACACACACACACACATATATATATATATATATATATATATATATATATATATATATATATATATATATATATACATATACATATATACATATATACATACATACATAAAGAGAGAGAGAGACACGTTTTGTTAAACGTTGAAGCTGCATTTACCGGCTTCTCTGATCACACTTGGCAGCTCTTTCTTAAGTGTTGATGTCTGCTGATCGTACAATGGTTCAATTATCCAGAAGAATTGTAACACGAGCAATAACGACGGCTGGAAGACGCGGTTACGTCAGAGAACAACGTCTAACTGATTACCTTCGTAGTGGTGGCGGCTCTGGGCTCGTGTTACGGCTGCGGGCGGAGGGCGTGCGTTCCGCTTGCGGCTGGCGGCTCAGTTCACATTGGAGGCTACTTGTTCTGGCGTCGGGCCGTCGTACCTCTAGGGCTTTGAGGGATATTGTTCATGATTACATATGGTAATTTTAGGTATCGGCTTTCCTCCACTTCAATAAAAAAATGAAGCTGGTACCCTTGATATGTTTTACATTTTACGTTAGCACATTGGTATCGTTTTCCCCTGTCTGACTAATTGCATTTACATTAATTTGCATTCGGGTCAATAAGAATTTCTCTCAATACGATAGAGAGAGTTGGGTAAATACACAATTCATGTAAGTCCTGCGTTCTTCAATAAGAGCTATCACACGCAAGGTTGAAATGCATTTCATTAAAAAACGAAATCAACATTCAGAGGTATAACATTTCTTACATATATCAGTTAATATTCATGCATATATAATCCTTTTCTGATATACTTTTCTAGCTGTATCAACCGAGACACAAGCAGGATAGCAGAGAGCGATGTATTTACCGACGCCCATCAACAGCCACCGCCCTTCCTCCCTCACGCCCATTTACAACCGCCCCTCCTCCCTCACGCCCATTTCCAACCGCCCCTCCTCCCTTACGCCTATATCCAACCGCCCCTCCTCCCTTACACCCATATCCAACCGCCCCTCCTCCCTCACGCCCATACCCAACCGCCCCTCCTCCCTCACGCCCATTTCCAACCGCCCCTCCTCCCTCACGCCCATACCCAACCGCCCTTCCTCCCTCACGCCCATATCCAACCGCCCCTCCTCCCTTACGCCTATACCCAACCGCCCCTCCTCCCTCACGTCCATATCCAACCGCCCCTCCTCCCTCACGCCCATTTCCAACCGCCCCTCCTCCCTCACGCCCATATCCAACCGCCCCTCCTCCCTCACGCCCAGGCCCTCTCTCCGACGGCACGGCAGGATCCATGACACCGAGGGAGTAGCAGGATGATGCAGGAGACACCGGGGCGCAGGACTCGGCAGTGACGCGGGAGTAAGGGAGATTGATCACGGGCGCCGGGGAAGCCGAGCTACGCCG
>BOPN01000549.1:47500-50000 GCA_017312705.2 Penaeus japonicus | reverse complement strand
ATTCTACCTCCGCACCATATGTAATAAAAACACAGAAGATCATAAATGCTGCTCGCATTAATCTCTTTTTAAAAGTTCGCCGGAGGGACGCCAGGGGAAGGGAACATAATCAAATGAAAAGGTGCAATAAAGCAATATCAACATGGAGATAGACTGGCGCGCGGGGAGGGAGCGGCGGTCACTGTGCATAGAAGGGGGAAAGTAGTCAAGAGACCCACGAACTGTGTGTGGAAGGGTGAGGGAGAAACAAGAAAATATTGTGGGTATATATATATATATATATATATATATATATATATATATATATATATATATATATATATATATATATATTATACACACACACACATATACACGTTTATGTATACAATATGTATGTATGTATATGTTTGTATGCAATGACACACTCACAAAAACACACACAAACATACATACACAGTTGTGGACATAATTCACAATAGATCTTACCAGTGATCGAAATAAATGTGACTTAGAGCAATTTATTCTACTTTTTTTTTTTTTTTTTTTTTTTTTTTTTTTTTTTTTTTTTTTTTTGTGCCTGATGGAAACTGTTTTGGCTATAAGTGTGTGATTATCTATATCCCGCAAAAACACATCATAAGAATGAGACCATTTAAGCTACATATTTGGAAAAAAAACAACAGCAATCCATAGTGGTTTACATATTTCTATGAATGAGCGACTGATGCTGTATATCTTACAATTACGCAAGAATAACCCAATGCAATGGACCAATCTTCTTTGAAACGAATGTAAAGAATGAATTTTATGGGTGGGCTTCAGTCGAGGGTTAGGCAGAATAAAAAGAAAAAACGGTTTGGAGACAACACTGATACCCGACGCCATTGTGGTACGCAATGAATATGGTTGACAGGACATCAAACTGTAATTCACTCTCGGAAGATAGCGGTAGACTGTGTTTATGTTTTGGAATATGTGTTCTTTGCGTTTTATGTGTTTATTTTCTGTTTCTTCATTTCCCCTCTCTTTTTTTTTTGTCTCTCACTATCTGTGTTTTCTCTTTTTTTATGTGTGTTATTCTCTTTTACTTTTATTAATCTGTTATCATCATTACCATTGTTATAATTTTGTCATCGTAGCTTGTTTTATTATCATAATAATTATTCTATTTTAATCATCCTGACTATCGTTGTTTTTATTATCAATACTATCATAATCATCATCATTCTCATTTCTATAAATATCAATACTATCATCATTATTATCATCTTTAATATCATTATCAATATCATTGTCATTATCATTTCTATTATCAGTTATCATTATCATAATGATCATAGTCATTATCTTTATCATTATAATTACTATTATCATCATTATCATCTTTATCATTACTATCATTACCATTCATTACCAAATTTATCGATTCTATTAATTTCTATCATACCCGTATTGTCTCTTATTTCTTCCTTTCCCTAGTCTTTCCCTCATTCTTAATCTTGCTCTTCACTCATGTCATACCACTCTCTCACTCTTTGTCCCTTCCTTTCTCGAAATCTCTCTCATCTCTTTAAATTCCATACTCAGGTAACGTGTATATTCAACCGCGTCATACTGGACCGCCCAGGAAGATGAATGAATAAATATAAATAAAGTAAATAGTTAAAATATATTTTTTCCGTTTTTTACTCGCTCTTTTCTTTTCTTTTTAGTAATGTAGACGTGGTAGTAGTAGTAGTAGTAGTGGTAGTAGCAGTAGTAGCAGAAGTAGTAGTAGTAGCAGTAATAGTTGTAGTAGTTGTAGCAGTAGTAGTAGTAGTTCAAATAGCTGTGGTAGTAGTAATATGGGTATTATAGGTCGTGTGGTAAATACTGGCGTAGGCATTGTAATAGAAGGAGGATTGAAGGCCATCAAAAAAGTATTAGAAATAGTAGTAGTAGTTGCTGTTACTGTTATCAAAGTTATCATCGATGTTGTAGTCGTGGTAACTATAATATTAGTAGTAGTAATGTAAGTTTTAGTAGTAAAAGTAATTGTAATAACAGTATGAGCGTTTATCGTCCCACGGAATAGCAGAAGGACACAACCATCCCCTACGCAACCAAAAGCATCTACGACTCCCAATACATCTTAATGGCAAAGGTGTAGAAAAGAAATGTGTCAGCCTTGTGAATTTATTGATGTACTTTGTATGGCAGCGAGGCCAGAGAGTCCTGGCTGTCGATCCTTTGCTTTGTGTTGACAGCTGGAGGCGATTTGACTCCGTGTACGAAAGGATGAGTAGCCTTCCTGTATTGATTCCTTGCCTTGTGCCTCCTTTTTTCCAGGTTGTTGAAAGAGATATACTTTGGTGAAACGGTCTGAGGGAGGCGATGAGGAAAATGACCGAGAGAGATGATGAAATGTTGGAAGGAAGAAGAGCGAAAAGGTGGGGAGAAAGAGAGGTGAGAGAGAGAGAGAGAGAGAGAGAGAGAGAGAGAGAGAGAGAGAGAGAGAGAGAGAGAGAGAGAGAGAGAG
>BOPN01000549.1:30000-35000 GCA_017312705.2 Penaeus japonicus | reverse complement strand
AAGAGAAGATGAGGTTTCTCTTAATCAGGTGTCATTGGGTATAAGTTCTCCAGAAAGGAATCGAAACAAAGGAGAGATAGATAGACAGATAGACACACAGATAGATAGATAGATAGATAGATAGAGAGAGAGAGAGAGAGAGAGAAAGAGAGAGATCTTGTCTGGCCGTAGACGTGCGTGGGGAAGAAAATGAGAAAGATGATTAGGTATAAAGACGAAATTCTCGCTTGCTAATCGGGAGAATTCCAACAAATCCTCGAAAACGCGAGACAAAGACAACAGGAGAAACAGAGTTAAGACGATACAAAGAGAAAGAGAGAGAGAGAGAGGGAGAGAGAGAGAGAGAGAGAGAGAGAGAGAGAGAGAGAGAGAGAGAGAGAGAGAGAGAGAGAGAGAGAGAGAGAGAGAGAGAGAGAGAGAGAGAGAGAGAGAGAGAGAGAGACAGAGAGAGAGAGAGAGAGAGAGAGAGAGAGAGAGAGAGAGAGAGAGAGAGAGAGAGAGAGAGAGAGAGAGAGAGAGAGAGAGAGAGAGAGAGAGACACAGAGAGAGAGAGAGAGAGAGAGAGAGAGAGAGAGAGAGAGAGAGAGAGGAAAGTAGATGAAGGAGAGAAAGTAGAGGAGAATAAAAGGCTCAGGGTTTAAGCATAGAGGAAGGGATAGTGTTGGTTCAAGACGGGGGTCTTCTGCTCTGGCCGGAAGTGGCTTTACACTCCGTCATTACATCGGCGAGTACACCGCGTCGAGGGTGGGTGGGGGCGGGGGTGGGGGGGCGAGGGTGAGGGACGAGGGTGGGGGACGAGGGTGGAAGGGAAAGACGCGGAGGCGGTGGGGGAGGGGTGGGAGGTGGGTTGAAAAGGGCACTGGGAGAAAAGGGGGGTTGGTAGGACTCCTGAGGGGGTTGGGGGGTAGAAAAGTAAGGAGGGAGGCGGTTGAAGGAGGAAGGGGAAGAAAGAGGGGTTTCGAAGTAGGGTTGGGGGTGAGGGGGGGGGGGCGAGTGGGCGTAGGAGGGAGTTCTGAGAGGGCAAGGGGGGTCAGGGTGCGTTTCCCTCATAACGCTACACTACACATGGCCTCAGAGGATGGCATACGCTCTAATTTCATGGTCTAGATAGCGAACTTCGGAAAAAGGTCATGGGGACCCCTGGTAGGTTGTTCATTTGGTATTCATGAATTAGAGTATGAAGAGGGAGGGCAACGAAGAGAGAGAGAGAGAGAGAGAGAGAGAGAGAGAGAGAGAGAGAGAGAGAGAGAGAGAGAGAGAGAGAGAGAGAGAGCGAAAGAAAGAGAGCGAAAGAAAGAGAGAGAGAGAAAGAGAGAGGGAGAGAGAAAGAGAAAGAGAGAAAGAGAGAGAGATAAAGAGAAAGAGAGAAAGAGAGAGAGATAAAGAGAAAGAGAGCGAAAGAAACAGAACGAGAGATAAAGAGAAAGAGAGAGAGAGAAAGAGAGAGAAAGAGAGCACGTACGTGACGACCAGAAGCGACCAAAGTAAAGCGAGGCAAAGTCAAACGACGTGAACTCACCGAAAAAAAAACCCGCCATGTTAATTAAGTAGACCTGCGCTCATTCACGGTAGATGGAGAGCATACTTGTGCAACCCGATGCTAAGGCCACTTTTCCTCGAGATCACGTAATATTGGCCATTTAGCGTTACGTATAATTCGACCTTGTTGGAAACGTCAGAAGAATACTGAATGAGAGAAAATAAAATGGATAGTAAAAATGTTTCTACATTTAAGAAAACAGTCAGGATTAAATACATTGATAAACAGGAGTGACAATAGTGATGATGGTAATGATGAGAATGATAATCATAATCATTATTCTGATTATGATGACCATTAGTCTGATTATGATGAAGATAATGATACTGTTAATAATGATAAGAATTATGATGATAATGGTAATGGTAATAATAATGATAATGATAATGATGATAATAATGTTAATGGAATGATAATGATAATACCAGTGATAATGATGATGATGATGAAGAGAATGAGGATGATAATGATGATAACGATGATGGCAGTGATGATGATGATGATGATGATGATGATGATGATGATGATGATAGTAGTATCAGTATTAGTAACGATAATAATGAATAACAATGACAACAACAAATCTTTAAAAAAAGAGACCTCATGGAAACTCATTTCGTGTTTAAAGCTCCCAGTGCAATATCTAGTAAAGTAACCAGCACAGTGAACAGCAACACACCAGTGCACAACACCTTTCCATCGGATCAGAGCTTTAGAATTATCCGGGATTACTATATATGGCAATAAAGACCAATTGCTTTAGAGAGATCAATATCTAACGAATAAAGGACACCAACTGTCCACTTTTGTATAATTCCCGTATGATAAATTCGCGTGTGTTTTCGATCGCTTTGGATATAGTGATTAGGATATTTTGGAATTTCAGATATCCGTAAACCTATACTGTATCCTCTTGGTGTTGCATTTACTATGCATTTCACTGGAACGCAATTCATAGTTGAAGTCCATCGTTATAACTTTTAGCGCATATATATTGACCATAATACGGCGAGGTGCGCGTTACATGGCGAAATGCTTTTTTTTTTTTTCTTTTTTACAAGTGTTTCTCTCATATGCTGTTTTCGTTCGCATTGTACCGTGTTATTTATCTACTTTCACATCTGTATCCGCAGGTACACTCTCTGGCGATAGTAGAAAGGTACCAATCAGCTGTTCGAGTTCCTTATTTGGTTCGGAGGCATGTTCCACCCCCAGCCCCCCCCCCACCCCACCCCACCCCATCCCCCACACACACACCGTGTTCCTCCTACAGTAATGCGGTTCGTATTTATAAATCTGATCACAAACTAAAAGACAACTAAGATTTTTCACACATGTACGCACACACTAATAGGCCTTTACTCACTTAGATATGGGTATACAAATTCGGTTGTTATAGTCAGTCGATATACTGTAAAAATATTGCATTTAATTGCTGCGCTGTATGTAATCATATGCAAATAATTACTAATAAAATTCATGGCCATTTCTGACACAAACTTCATGCATAATACACATCAATGAAATCTAATTTTTCATGGCAATTACAATTATTGCTGCACGCAGTTGAGTTCGTGGGATTTGCGGAAACTAATATTTGCTGAGTGCATTGCAATTACCATTAAAATGTTAAAAAGAGAGCGGCCATTTCCGAAAAAAATGAAGGAAACATACTTTACGTGTCTTGTTATTTCTTTAGCGAAAGGTGTGCTATCTTCCTCCTAACTCTTCGGAACTGATTATGATGTTTTTCCGATTTCGTATTTTTTTTGTATAAAGAAAACCATAAATTTCTTGTTTCTTTATTCTTTGCCCTGCAGGCCATTCCCACAAAATCAGTTTAAATCCTGTGCAACATATATATTAATTTCCCGGTGTTTGCAATGAATATTTGCATTAGGAAAAAAAGGAGAGAAAAAAAAACTTTAAATCACGAAGAGAAATGAATACTAAAATAATAAGGATATAAATTTGCTTACTCTTGTAGCCAGGCGGAGTGTATACATGGATCCCATGAATATGTAATTAGATTATGATTGCAGTTTATCATAGAAATTCTTACACACACTCTTTCATTGCGGCACGTACGGCTCTCGACCCCAGCCGGGCCAGGCTTGAGAGCTGCATCCGTTCCCTTCACCATACCTCCCACCACATCTTCAACAGATACACCATACCTCTTTCACTACATCCACCATATATATCTCTCTACTTTAGAATATCATAAATTAATAAACAATCAAAGTTACATGATGTTAGCTCTCTTTATCTTTCACAAACACACACGCGCATACACACAATCTCTCTCTCTCTCTCTCTCTCTCTCTCTCTCTCTCCTCCCTCCCTCCCTGTCCCTGTCCCTGTCCTTTTTCCTGTCCCTGTCCCTGTGTCTCTCTCTCCCTTCCCCCTCCCCCTCCCTCTCCCTCTTCCTGTCCCCGTCCCTCTCCCTCTTCCTCTCCCTCTCTCTCCCTTCTCCCTTCTCCCTCTCCCTTTCCTTCTCCCTCACCATTTCCTTCTTCCCTTTCCCTTCTCTTCTCTCTTTCTCCATCTCCTACACCGTCCTCTACCGTCTATTTCATTCCGAATCACGAAACAAAGCACGAAAAATAGCAGAATAAAGCGATTAGCATGTCTTTCTTTCGCTGAACTGTACCATTCAAATGACCCCTTTCTCACAAGTCAAAATTCTGTGCGTTAAACGCTCGTATGGCTAGCTGCCTGCATGACTCTCACAATGCAAACAAAAAAGTTTAATAACGAAGAGAGCTCCCACCAATTCAGAAAAAACGGGCTTTCATACACCATGTTTCATTGTTAAGGTGCGTTTCCGTTCCGCTCCTAAAAAATGGGTCACGTCAAGCTGAAACCTTCCAGAATCTAAGACGAAATGGGATGGAAAGAGGCAGTCAACCACTCCCTTTTCCCTCTTGCTACTTCCCTCCTCTTCTATTTATTCTTCCTCCGTGTCTTTATTTGTTTCCTGTTTCTCCTCTCCGTTCTTAGCCTTTTATTACTTTAGTGTTTTCCTGTTTCTTTGTATTCCAGTGGATTCTTTTTTATATTTGTTTTATCATCTTATTTATGTGCGTTTTAGGGTTATATTTATTTTCCGTCAATGAAATGAAACATTTTTTTTTGTGTTTGTCATAGTATCATATCATTGAACCGTAAAGATACATTTTGAATTTTGTTTTTGATTGCATGACAACGATGATCACCATCTAAAAGATTCCCTTTGCAACTAAACTTAAAGTTGTTCATTCTTATAATCATTTTTTTTTTTTCGCTTAAAGTCCTTTAAATCTTATACGATGTTTTCATGTTATATTTATATATTTTTTCCTATTGATCGTAATATTTCCATGCTGTTACACCATGAAAATATTCAAGCTTTCAACCGGGTGGTGAGAGCGCCTTTCTAAAAAGAAATGTGTAGCGTTGAACTGGACGTTGCAAGCAA
>BOPN01000549.1:17500-20000 GCA_017312705.2 Penaeus japonicus | reverse complement strand
TGCCCCTCGTGTAATCATCACTGACAACCTGATATGCTTCGACATATGTCAGATAAGGTGATAACGGTCTTCGCAAGTGATGTGCGTTTCCCAGATGACGTGCTGAGTTTGATGCTCAACACGATGACTACACGCGAGCGACAGTCCAAAGGACGCGGCGGAGGAGAAACAAGAGAGTGTGAGGCGAAGGAGAGGTGTGGGGAGGAGGGAGGGAATCAAAGGTAGAAAGAGGAGGGAATAAGACAGCGTGAAGCGAAGAAAAGGTATGGGGAGGAGGGAGGGAGGGAGGGAAGGAGGGAGGGAGGGAAGGATAGAAGCCGAGAGAAACAAGGCAGTTTGATGTGAAGGAGAGGTATGGGGATGAGGGAGGGAATTAAGGGTAGAAAGAAAAGAAGAAGGGGTGAGAAACAATGGGAAAGGGGAGAGGGTAAATCGAAAAGCCGCATGCGGAGAGTGGAGGCAGACAGAATGAAGAGGAAGAATGTAGAGAAATGAGGGTCGAATGAAGATAGAGGTGCAAGGTACAAGAGTGTTAATCTTTATCATAGTATATAGGGATCAACATATTACTAAAATATGAATAATCATTAACTGAGCTTCATTAGCTGGGGCACAGCGCTTCACGAAACATACGATTGAATAATAACAGCAGTAAATGGATCAATGAATAAGGAATACTACAGTCGAATGACGTCTGGAACCTGGACACCCACACATGCCATATGTATATCAAGGGTCATCTTACTCTACCACAGATTCCAGTCTCGTCAGCTGACCCACAGCAATCAACTGTACTTGTCTGTCTCTCATATCATCCACACACAAGTTCGTATTGCCAAATAACTCAAATACATCTCGCTTCATTCATATGTTCCCTGATTCATAAATGCATAGCAATAAGGAGAGAGCAATGCTCAAATATGTCCTTTAAATGGAAATGCTTATGGGCTGATAACACTGATTCTTCACATATAACCAAACTGCAGGCAGATAAAAGTATCGTAAATTGCAATGCGGGTAAAATTTGAGAATGATGCAGAGAATTCTAGTTCCCATTTCTCACATTTATCACTATTGCTGTTGTATAAAGGAAGTCCCGTTACCTACCACACCTACGACTACATCAGCGCTACATATGTTGTTGACGGATTTCTACATATCATGTGCGTCGTCTAAGTTCGGGGTTGCTCGATGTTGATGGCTTGGTTCAAACGCCAACTATACATTATCGCAACTTGGACGCTGCATCTTGTCAGCAATGAAAATAATTTCTATCAAAGGATATGACTACTCGGGCCACCCCCCCCCCCCCCCTTTCTCTCTCTCTCTCACTTATTCTCTTTCTTTCTTTCTCTCTCTCTCTCTCTCTCTCTCTCTCTCTCTCTCTCTCTCTCTCTCTCTCTCTCTCTCTCTCTCTCTCTCTCTCTCTATCTATCTATCTATCTATCTACATATATATATATATATATATATATATATATATATATCGTTCTCTTTCCTATTTGTATCTTTATCCACCTATGCAATTATCCTCTGCAATTAGCTCACTGGCATCTCAGCTCGCCCTTTACGCCCCTCCTCCTTCTCTTACCTCATGGCCGACGAATCCCCTCCCCTTCCAACCTATACTTTGCCTACCCCCCCCCCCCCATCCACCCCGCCCCCCGTGAGTTACAGCCCCTCTTTGATTAATGTAAATGGAAAGCAGTTGATAATTGGAAATGGCCAACGCCCCCGTCCTCGTTACACCCATCCTCGTTCACGGGAGCCAAACAAGCCGACATTTGCAACACGCCGTGCATTTGCAATTTAATTACTGCAAAGCTCCTAAATCCGTGCCGGTTCGATTCAGTAATCACAACACTCACCGAAACTTAACGATCGCTCGAGGTTTATCGCCTATTCGGTCTTACACGAACGAACCGTACGGATTCTTACGGGATGAAAGTGTGTATCCTAACGATAACAAAGTCAGTGTTTCATTCGAAGCGAGTGTTGGAGATTCTTCTTCGATCAGACTGAAGTGCTACTCCTCCAAACTAATGATAATCATAAGTAGAGGAGTTCTTGACGTAAAACGGGTCAACGGCCATGCAAGCACTTCCGCCTCTACGACACAAAAGCGCCGATTCGAAACAAAAAAGTTCCGATCCAACAACAGCCACATGTGAACCAATCATTTACACCGGAGCAGTTATAGGGACGAGTTCCATAGCGAGCTGTCAGGCCACGGAAATACGGTTACCTTCACGCGTAAGTTTTATAGTTGTATTATTCAATATTCGAAGTGCACCCGCTAGTGTGTATGGCCTGTTGACTTTCACATACACCAACACCTCATGCAAGAAATTCCAGTTAACACAGCCATGGCTCGAACCAGTCATGTAGAAGCCGTGCACAACATGCAAACACTTCCATCAGTGTGGCACGACCTCTACCTCGCAACTAAACAGAAATTCTACTTTTTTCTGTTCACCCTTTTTCCAATTTGGTAAGATAT
>BOPN01000549.1:12500-15000 GCA_017312705.2 Penaeus japonicus | reverse complement strand
TAAATATATATATATATATATATATATACATATATATATATATATACATACATACACATACATATACATGTATACATGTATACATGTGTGTGCGTGTGTGTGTGTGTGTGTGTGTGTGTGTGTGTGTGTGTGTGTGTGTGTGTGTGTGTGTGTGTGTGTGTGTGTGTGTGTGTGTGTGTGTGTGTGTGTGTGTGTGTGTGTGTGTGTGTGTGTGTTGTGTGTGTGTGTGAGAGAGTGTATGCATCCTATATTCATATTCATACATGCATATGTACACATATAATATATAAGTATGTGCTTGTTTGGTTTGTATGTGCATTTGCTTGAATGTGGGAGAGAGAGAGAGAATGAATACCGGACCATATGATCATATGATTAAGTGCTGCTTACAACCAGGGATGTTGTTGATAACATGTAAACAGTGCATTAGTCCATATCTTTTTCCAGTGGAGCCCAAAAATATATGATCACGTGGTATAACACAGTGAAATTTGATATTTGATATGTGCCATGTAAAAGTAAATAATGTAGATATGAATTACAATTGTGCTTAGTTAACGTGTTAGCTATATCATATGGTTGACTGGATGACCGATTTACAGCACACAGACACAGATGACCTAGTACCCTTATGTTTCAACCGCTTGCATCAATTCGGGAAATAGAATAACCTTGTTTATTTCAATGACTTTTAATAATTCTTATCAGTGATTATAAGTAATATTAATTGACAATTTCATAACTTTCATATCAATAATTATTTTGTTTCATTGCCAACGTTATCATGCAAGCAAGTGCACTCATTCCATGCAGTTCTGTTCACTATTACGTGGCATTAAAGACTGACTGAATACATCGGTCAAAGAATAATCAGACTACAACAATATCATGAAATAAATCCACTAATCACACTTCCGACAGATTCAACATCTTAATTTCACGCCGCAGGATTGTTTCGAAGGCTAATACTAAAGCCAAAGAGCCTCCAAAGCTGCGAGTTCGACGTACTAAAAAAGAGTCTTCCTGATGTCCTTGTCAGATGTAGTCACAGTCTCTGACTTTGTTTTCACCTCTGCTCGTGCGCCACTTTGGATTCAACAAACTTTCTCGCCAAATAAGAGAAGCAAAAATGACTTGAGACAACAACACCAGCTGTCACTCACACATGACTCCTCCCATGCATGGAGCAACCGAGTTTGTGCAAATCTAATGCCGTTTTCGTCAACACAATCCTCATTCAAGGGCTTGTCATTCTCGTGAGAATTCTTGGCAAGGTATCCAGCTTATAGCACTACAGGAAGTTGTAGTGTGAGGCAGACAAATATGAGGCTGCGGAGTCAAGAGAAGATTGAAGAGGGAGAGCTTGATGAGAGGTGACGGAAGCGAGTAGGCCGTGTGTTGCAATCAAATGCTGTCGGCGTGAAAGAATTTTCAACAGTCAGGCTACAATTTCAATATGTAAAAGAATTTATGAGATTAAAACACTAACCTTGGGGTGAATATAAGAAATATATATATATAGGTAAGAAAGAAGGAAAGAAAGAAAACAGCGTTAAGGCTTACTTGAATGCGGCCGGAATCTTTCTACGAAATCGTTAATACAAGTGAAGCAGAATTGAAGCGATGAGTCACTGCATTCAGGGAATACTAACAAGATGGCTTAGGATCGTACTGAAACATAAGAGTCATTGGGATACAGGAATTGCTGGATTCCCAAATGAATCAAGATGGAAAGACATGGGTACATTCATATAATGCAATACGGTGAAATGAAGATGATTCATTACAGAGGCAAGAACAGATTGGAATACACAGATCATGGGAGCGGAAACGACTGAAAACATAATTCCTTCGCGCAAAAAAAAATGGTACAAGACACGTGAAACACGGGAATACCTTGGGACAGTTACCACTAGCCTTGATAGAGAGATACAAATACTACCCTAGTGACGCTTGGGTTTCGGAAGACATAACGATACGATGAATTAAGGTCTAGGAAGAAGGAATTCTAGGAAACCGCTATAGGAAGCGTGTTCGTTGATAGACACCGTTAGGTATATCCCAGGTGAGGAACGAGCGTGAGAAGGGACTTATTTTCCATATTCCAAATGGAAGAGCTACAGAGAGTGATAGTCATGATTCATAAGGAGAGTTAGTCCTGAGAGATATGTCTATTTTTCTTTTGATTCATCGCTGCTATCTCTTCTTCACTCTTTTTTTTTATCTTTGTCCAGGCGACAAGGCGATGGATTTGAGTGTACATGGCAAGGATTAGGAAGCATTTTGAAAAGCTGAATTTCCGACTCTCTCTCGGCATATCAAGTATAGCACCCAGGAAAAGGGAGAGAGAAGAAATCTTTCCGCCTCTATGTATGCTGTACAATATTATCAACCCAAAAATTCAGGTCCGACAGATATTGAGCTCCCACCCATAAATATATCACGTCAGAATTCTCTGTGCCAGCTCACCATGGATCTGGCCAGATATGCAAAATTTCTA
>BOPN01000549.1:0-2500 GCA_017312705.2 Penaeus japonicus | reverse complement strand
AAGCCAAAATATACGCAAATCAATAATCGGTGACCAAAAACCACATAGTATGAATGAGCGAAAATAATCTTACTGCAAAGACATAACGATTCTTTCCCCTCTCGAAATCTCCGTTGAATCGTACTACACCCGATATCATGCAACATCTTGTGCCTCGCAAGCCTATCAAAGAGTATGTCAGTTCGCGTGCGGTTTGCCGTAACCAAACAGAAGCGCGGCTGTCAATTGCACAAAGAGGATCGATTCTTGCTAAGCCGCTGTTGCAACAACCCCCGAGCTTAGACATCGTAACAATTTATCTGTCAGGAATACGTCGATACAACTAGTCGTGACTTGTAGAGGTGACGTCGCCAGTTTGATATTGGATAAGGCGGAGGAGGTGAATCGTCTCCTCTGATGACAATTACGGATTACTGAAGCCATTAAGACACTCTTCCCATAACCACGTGCTGAGGTCATTAAAATCCCGCCCTCTTAATCTTGCTGCGTCAGGACAAGACCTTATTTCTGCATCTCACGAGAAAGGTTAGATTTATGTAATTGACTCCGTCTTCATTAGAGGGTTCAAAACGGCAGAAAATAAGGTATCGCACCCTCTAGAAGATATCATAATGCTGATAAGGGCATATATATATATATATATATATATATATATATATATATATATATATATATATGTATGTATATATACATATATATATATATATATATATATATATATATATATATATATATATATATATATATATATGTATATATATATGTATATATATATATGTATATATATATGTATATATTTATATGTATATATATATATATATATATATATATATATATATATATATATATATATATCGAAAAATTCATAAACATGAATCCATCGTTACGACATGCCAAAGACCATGTATAACACCATAATTTATTCAAACTGATATCAGACTTATTGACATTAATATAGAGTACCTTTTCACCGATACAGGAAAAAATAAAACCCCCAAAATACAGGGGGTAAAAAAACAAATCTTTTACTAAGTCGATATGCTTGGGGGGGAGGGGTGTGTGGGAGGGAGGGGGGGGGGGGTGAACTTCCGTCGCAGATCGCAAGTGCAGAGAAGCGCCGTCGCCGCGCGTCGAGTTACCACGTTCGACTTCATTCGGCGAGATCGTTTATAAAGCCATCTTTATATCGTAATTACCCGTCGTCCTGAGAGATGGCGGCGTAGCTGTCTCAGACGCCAAGGAAAAATATCCGTGAAATATCGTGCATGCAAATGAAGCGGGTTTGCTGTATTTCTGCACAAATGTGCGAATATTCTGGAAATTCTTTACTCGTCCCAGACACGATCTTGTAAACATGACGTTCATGGGTTTAAGCTCACATGACCTATACAAGTAGATGGGCTAGGGTACGTATGAGCCGCAGAAAGGGTTTATATATCTGTGTGTGTGTTTAAATATATATATATATATATATATATATATATATATATATATATATATATATATATATATATATATATGTATATATATGTATATCTATAAATATATATATGTATACATATATATATATATATATATATATATATATATATATATATATATATATATATATGAGTGTGTGTGTGTGTGTGTGTGTGTGTGTGTGTGTGTGTGTGTTTCTGTGTGTGTAAACATACAAATACATACATACATACATTCACACACACACACAAACACATATATTCAGACACATATACAAACCTATTGCTGTTCTGACGGAGAATCTTTTCTCTATCATCAATATAAATACATAAACCACTTATAAAGCTTAGGATAAAATATCCATACAGTTTTCGCTTAAAACCATATTGATAATAATAGAATAGATCTAGTTGGCAACCGGATGTTGCATCGTCATTTTTCTTCGATGAATATCAATCTTCATCACACGATACACTTTCAACCAACTCTCATAGTACAGGGACTGGAACACCAGCTTTCTCATGGCACATATAACGGACAACGCAGAGCATATCCAAAGCCCCGAACACAAGCAAATGGCCAGCCAACGCGAGGGAAAGGAGTAGCCAATACCCATCCAAACCTCTATGGTCACCATTCCTTTCTACGGCACATCGGGCGGGTCTTTACGTCTCCGGCAATAGGGGAGAATTGGATATGAATACTCCTATTTGGTACCGGTCCCGACGGCACAAGAAGGCTGTCACAAATAACAGAAATGTGATTACTGATTATAAATACGATCTTATCCTTTAAGGTGTGTCCGTGTCCCTAGCCTACTCCCTAATTAATTGAATTACCTAACATACGCCATTCTAAGGGAATAATTCATTTTCGCTGAGAAAAGGTAAGGGCTCTCTTCCCTGAAGGGCTCACTACGACAAGTCACTATCTGATGACACACAAACACACACACACACACACACACACGCACGCACACACACACACATACACACACGCGTACGCACGCACGCACACACACACACACACACACACACAC
>BOPN01000548.1:453931-456431 GCA_017312705.2 Penaeus japonicus | reverse complement strand
ATTAACAAAACTTTGGCAACTCATCACACTGGTCATGTCTTTGCTATGGCTTGCTGAGGAGTTATCCTTTTTTTCTCTGTAACTACTTCTTTTTAAAACTTGTCAGCTGGTTACTCCAAAACTTTTATACAGTTTTGTGATTTCTACTAATTCACCCGGGCGTAATCTTTTATTTTCGATAATCTTTTCATCATTAATTAAGCTCGCGATCATTAACCCTTTCCGTGACGCGAGAGTATATATGCCGTCAAACTTTTGCGTCGGTACACTGTTCTATGAGTATATATGCCGTCATAACTTCTATGCCATATTATGCAGTTATGGTATGCTATAAGCTTGCTGCGATGGTATAGCGACAAAGGCAATGCTGCATTCTAATATGCAAGACCTGTCACATGATCTAACTTTGATTTGTTATTGAGATATTTAGTAAAATCTTATGCAACAAACGCTGTACAACAACTCCCTTAGTCTCAGCCTTCAGACCTCTACTCCGCTTACTTATCTGGGCTGTCAGTCAAATTCACAGGTGATAATCGCCTCAGGTCTGTAATCTATGGACAAAAGATGCCGTGTTTGCTTTGGAGGAAAACGTATTCCCATGCACTGTGTGTGTGTGTGTGTGCGCGTAAGAGTGTGTGTGTGTGTGTGTGTGTGTGTGTGTGTGTGTGTGTGTGTGTGAATATACATATATATATATATATATATATATATGACTTTATTAGTCTAGTTGTATATATCGTTTCTAGATCAGTGTATTGGGTATCTGTCTTTCTAGATCTGTCTATCATCTGTCACGCTCTATCTTTATTTCTTTCTTTATATATATACACATACATACATACATATATATATATATATATGTATGTATCTATCTGTGTATGTAAATATATACATATTTATACATAAAAATTCAGCATCTGGTACCAAAAAGGGCCTCTACTCCTCCTAATCTATTGCACATGGATCCCTGGCGCTCCTATACTTGAATCTTGGTTCACAGAAATACCAATCCTGTTTATGAAATCTCACCAGCAAGAGAAAGTAATTAAAAGCAATGTGAGGAAAACCCACGTACGATTCATTCTTCACAAAGTATTATAGAAGACTGACTTGATGAATGAGGTAACTTTTTAAGTTAAAAAGTTTTAAAATCATAATGTTTCCTCTTGTGCGCATGTGTAAACTGGTGTTTGTGTCTCGGTATACATACTCTGTATATTTATTGCATGTCGCTTCAATAGGATGCAAGTTGCTGAGACTCATTTAACAAGTATTGTGATGCGGATGACCGAATGCAAACGCGAAATGGTGTGTGTGTTCGTGTGCGTGTGCATTTGTGTGTATGTATTAGGGTTTACCGTTTTGGGAGTTTCTAGCATCCCGAGGTTCCAGGACAAGTTGGGATATTTCCCGGGATCCTGAAATTTCCTGCACCAGATAATATTCTTACTAACAAATGCTGCATGCATTGCTAACCCTACGTTCTTCGTTAATACAGTGTCTGCAGGAAATTTGATATATTACACTGAAACAAAGTTCTTTCGTATACTTCCTGTACACACATACACACAAACACACACACACACACACACACACACACACACACACACACACACACACACATCATACATACAAAGGCGCGCGCTTCCTACCTGGTGGGAATCCTCTTGGCTTTCTTGTCATCCCAAAGAGAAAGGCCAAGGACAGGACCAGCACCAAGACTAAGGATATCATGATGGAAGCGTCACGCCTCAGTCGATGGAGCTTCAGAGGGCCGCGGGATAGAATTCTCGCCTAGTTGGGGCGGAAAACTTTTAGAATTTTCAGCTCATTTGGTTTACAAGTTTGGTTATATCTATCTATCTATCTATCTGTCTGTCTGTCTATCTATCTATCTGTCTATCTGTCTATCTGTCTATCTGTCTATCTGTCTATCTGTCTATCTGTCTATCTATCTATCTATCTATCTATCTATCTATCTATCAATCTATCTATCTATCTATCTATCTATCTATCTATCTATCTATCTATCTATCTATCTATCTATCTATCTATCTATCTCTATATATATATGTGTGTGTGTGTGTATACATACTTCAAAACATGGCAGGAATCCCCACCCACTTTAGATTTATTTCTGCAATTTATTTCTGCAAGAAATAATGTGCTTCGGTCAGCCATGCATGACTTCCTTTAAAGAAAGTGCGGTGAGCTCTCCTCTTCAACTTCTGAGGGTTCTCTGTGGTCCTCGGCCAGGAATATGTCTCATAACTTTAGTCAATCCTCCTTTCCTCCTCTGCGCCATGCTGCTGGATCAGTAGCTGTCACTCCTGCTGATGAAGCCCACCTTTTTGGCACCCTGTTCTTCTCCAGTTCAACTATGCATTACTCTAGCCTACCTGTCCCTCCTCTTTCCGGCCCTATGCCTTCATTATTAATTTATTCTACAATTGTTAAAAAAAAATCCAAGGAATTTAAGAGCCAAGAATGCTCATGG
>BOPN01000548.1:452245-453831 GCA_017312705.2 Penaeus japonicus | reverse complement strand
TGTGTGTGTGTGTGTGTGTGTGTGTGTGTGATTGTGTGTGTGTGTGTGTGTGTGTGTGTGTGTGTGTATTTGTGTGTATGTGTGTGTGGGTGTGTGTGTGGGTGTTTTGTGTGTGTGTGTGTTTGTGTATTTATTTATATATATTATTTTTAAGTAAATATGCATATATTGATATGTGTGTGTGTTTGTGTGTTTCTATAGGTCTCTGTATTCATACTTACATATATTTATTTGTACAGTATATGCACATATGAAGGTGCATATATGTTACTTGTATAAGTGTATGTCATTTATCCCTATTAACAATGGGATCCCATGCGTATATGTGAGAAACGCATACCGCAAGGCAAGATTCCAGCACAACCGGCCCGTCCGCTTTGATTGTGAGCATTCCTTGTTTCAGAGCGAAGGCCGCCGCTCACTTCCATGTGACTCATGCTGCCCTTCCTGCCCGATGGCCTTTCCCTCAGCATTTGCAGGGGAAAGACTTATCATTTGCGAGAGTTCTTTATGAGTGAATGTCTCAATGGATGTAGAGGTTTACGACGATCTCTTGATGAATGAAGACAATAAGTAATTTGTACAGCATTGATTAGTGCAAAATATTATTATATAACAAAATAATAACAGAAATATCATACGGCTTAATTAACATTTGCGTTATCGTAGTTTTCCACGGAGAGAAACCAACTCATTTACCTTTTACAAGGAGAGCAATTTGAATTAACCTCACTTTAGGATTATAAAATCGGATAAACTGTTCAGGTTGTAGTTATTGTATTCTGAAAAAAATCATCATCCTAAATCCTCCGTGGGATGATTTGTCACTGTCACTATCGCTGTCACTATAAAATCGGAACTTTATGACACCCATAGAATGGCTGGCTTCGTTATTATTAATGACGGCAAAGTGCCTTCACCGAATAAGTACTTTGCGGTTATTATAATTACAGTCTCTATGTCAGCAATATCTACTATATAAAAACGATCATACAATTTGTACAAATCCATTGCATCTTCCATTGCACGAATCGAAAGTAATAAATCAGTCACTGCGTAACTACTCTGATTAACAGGAGTCAAGATTCGCGATCCAATAAACGCGGCAGAGCAATCCATGACACTCCTCCTTGATGCAATGTCTAAGACGCTTATCTTTAGGTGCAACATTTTTTCATTTCTCATCAGGTAAGATGGGGTTACAGTCGCTAAGAAATAAGACATTGTTGGTCGGTTTATTGATACAGGGTTGACAAGATTGTCAACTAAAACGTAAAAGTTGTAAAGTGAGTTTTCTACTGTATTGCTCTCGCTGATGACATGGCTATTTTGTTTAACAAAAATATTATCAAATGAAAATAAAATGAATACTGATTTCTTGACAATTCCTTTTCATATTATTCTTAATACAATGTTCACAGCTATGGATACTTTGAAGTTCCTGTCGACTTGATATCTCTGTTACTGCAATCAAAACTACATAGCTTTTTGATAAGGAACACTATACATTACCTCCCACAAAAACAGATATTCAATAACCATGATGCAATCATGGTATGATATGTTTGATTTCGAATAACTTCCGT
>BOPN01000548.1:417245-422245 GCA_017312705.2 Penaeus japonicus | reverse complement strand
TCTTGATTTGATTACGCTTGGCCAATAAGATGACGGGAATGTTTCACGCGGAAACTCGGAATTATCGTCTGACTAGAAAGATGCCAATTCGCTCAAAAATTGACAAATTTTCAGAAAATTGACGGAAAAGTGCTAGTGTGACAGCGCCTTTAGTTGGCAACATTGTTACTTTCATGGAGAAGAGGGAATGGAATTGATATGTCAGTGCAATCAAAGACACTTCTCATCTATGACATTTCTTGCACAAATCAAAGATAAAGACGTTAAAATTTTGATATGGAATTGTAATACCACAGCAATTCTTTCACCCTTCGTCATGTATTGATAAATAATCTACTAAATTTTTACCAGATGTGGACTTTGGAAAAGAGCTGGTTCTTGAAAAGGATGTTTATTTTGTCTATTGACGAAAACCAATGAGAGCTATCTATAGATTGACAGGGCAGTCGTAACGGCATCATCAACTGGATTCTTGTTCATTTTCACACTCTTGTCTCCATGTTGTCCCAGTCTGAGTCATATTGTCTTTACATTGTTTTTATGCATTGTCAAAATATTATTTGAGTGCTTGCCTCATCCTTCTTCAGAGGATGATTAACAAAGGCAAGTGTATGAAAATTAAGTATTACGGAATTGTCTATCAGTTGCACCTTGCATGGTCATATCAGTCATGGTATGACGAACATGACAAAGAACCATGGATACGACCATATGTTCCTTATTTGTGAAGCTAATAAATTTGAACCAGTTCAGAGCCTGTTGTCATATTGTGTGTTTGTGTGCTTAAGGTACTGAATCCAGCACAAAATGTACATTGGGAAAGCTGGATACACATTGATGATGTATTCAAGAGGTTGTCACAAAAGACGGACACGCTCTGTCTCGTCAGAATATATGTGGGGGACGTTTGTTGACTTATTTTGCAGTAGTGTTGTTAGGCAACTGTGATCATGGTGCATAAGTTAGTCTGTATACAGAAATATACCATGTCTTGTGTGATTTGTAGCTCCCACAATTCAAAACCCCAAATATCGCATAGGAAGGATAAGGTGGGTTGCCAACTAAAAAAAATTAAAATCTGAGGAAAAAATAAGCATCAGATCTGAAGATATTATAGCCAGATAATAGGATAGGGCTCCCCCCCTGACTAAGTCAGGAGGGGGAGTTCCCCTTTTAGGATTTCCCAGTAATTGTTGTGAAGAACTTTAAGATTTGAATCGGGTGCATGATTACATTTTGTTTACATTTACATACTATGTTATAGCTCATTAATTTATATCCTGCACAATATAAAATAACGATTTCAAACAGTAGACATGCTTGCTTTACATGTTTCATAATTCAGTGTCATTGCTAATAACAGTAGAAAAATTGGAAAATTCAAGTTGATCTATATAATAGATAGTGACTTTGGAGAGCTACTATGAGAATAAAGTTTTATTAGGTCTCCCTACAAATGTTTATATTTCATGAATTTTATTTGATTTACAGATTGTGATATTTGAATATCTTAACCCATTTCCGCCGGGACTGTTTCGTCTTTTATGGCTTCAATGCCGGGGCTCTCGAACGCATAGGCCTAAATCAATTATATCGTCGACGGCGTTTGCCGGCACCCGGCGCTATCATATTACATAATCGTCGTCTGTGGCCGGCGCCCGGCGGTATTGGGTTAAGAAAATATATGTGGATATTTTACATTACTTTGTTATTGATATACTGAGTATATAATGAGCATGAATTTTTTTTCTTGCATAAAGTACATGACTTGAAACATTGTAATATGACATGATTTTGCTCATTATAAGGATAACATTTATGAACAAAAGGAAAAAATGTAATCTGCTTTTGTTCAACTCTTCAGAAATGGGCCACATCTTAACCCATTGCGTATGGGTGTCATGACATACAGGATGCAAGAGCTTTGGCCTGATAATGGTTGTCATGATTAAATGAGGCTCAGGGATTTTGGATCACTGCGTTATTTTATTGTGCTATGAATAATGAAGGAGTGATGATGACAAGTGATGACAGTCATCAGATCAGTGATGACAGTCATAATAACAATAATTGCTGTAATATTATGCAAAATGGGTTTCACCTAATGTCCAAAACCTAGATGGCATCACACTCTTCTAGCACCAGCAGGAGAGACAACCTTGAATGGCACCCATCCATGGTCTCTAGCAAGCAGTATTTTTATAGAGTGATGGCACACAGGAGTTGCCAATCTCTTGATCTAAAGTACTGCCGATGAAGGATGTGCATGTAGAATGAAAAAAAGGAATTCCCAGTGTCTACAATGTGCCCCTGTGCCTGTAGTGATGCCTTGTATTGTAGCACTCACAGTAATAAGCACAGGTTTCTGTCCTCTTCTCTACTTCTTCATGTTATCTTCAATGTGGTTATACGTTTCATATTTGTTCATGCTTTTTGTCCTCCCATAAAACAGCAGTACTTCTATCGCACTGAATATAAAGAAAATAATGAGCTGATATGGACCCTATAATAAAATTTTAGTCAACTCCATCATTGATAGAGACTTATATGACACATATAAGTCTCTCAATACAATAAAACACACAAAAATTAAAACACAAGAATGGCTCTAGATTTACAATGAGGGATTGATAGAGAGTGGGGAAAGTCAGTGCATGTTGCATGAAGCTGCCTTGCTCTGAAATAAAACCCATCATGGAAACTGGGCTAGCAAATCTATCCCCTTTCCGCAATGGCTTAAGATGTACAGCCTGGGCTAAGCATTTTAAGATTTTTAATTTGATAGAATAGGTAATCACAATTGAAGGAATAAATAACTTGTAATTTCAACTACATGAAAATGCAATACAAATGTGATCTGACCCTGTGAAAATGGGATGCAAAGCTTTTAAAATGCAAGATATATTTTAAAATGCAATACATTTCTTCCAGATTCAAAATAAAAATGTAAAAGATGTGGATTTCCCATAATTTACACATCCAGTAGCATACATGTGCACCAGGATTGTAGTTGCCTCTAGCACTATGGCAAAAAAGGGTGAAACATCCTTAATGTTTATTCTGGCAGGATATTACTTATTTGAGGATAAACCTCCCCGATGGATCGCAGTGATGATTTATGTTTCATCATACCACACATATTTTGAACCAGAGCCAATACGTAGAGTTCTTCTCTATGTGAAAAAGCCGCAAGGATAGCGCAATGCATAACGTGCTGATCTCATATCCCTGTGGTCGGTAGATCGAGTCCCGATCAGACCCGTGAGTTTCCACTGTCGCCTGGCGGTCACCACCATGCCTGGTCAACACGGTGGTTAAGGACCAAAGCTTGGATCGAGTCAACATGCGTTGACACTTTCTCTCACAAGCCAGCATATGCTGACACAGGCTGCTTCGCAAATCCAACTTATCCTATGCAAGACCTGGCAGCACCAAACCTTTTTGAAGAGTCAAACTTTGGGAAGCCCAAAGCAATAAACAGCATGAATCATCCTTGGTTATGATTGACTTGTTGATTTAAAGGTAGTTGGTTATTGTTGGTTATCATCTATAGACGAACCATTTTTCTCCAATAGATGGCTCTTTTCCAAACAAGTATATATCAAGCAAAACAAAAATTCACCAGTCTATAATTTATCAATGAAAGACTGAGGTCGAAGAAGCTGCTGCCATATTATATTTCTATATTAGCCCTTCTGAGACTGGCCTCACCCTAAGAAGCTCAGCTAGGGCTAAGCATCTGAAGTTGTGTATGTTTTCTGTTATTTTCTAGACTTGTCAATGAAGTAAGAGCTTATATATTAACATAGTGATTCTAATCTCTCTCTCTCTCTCTCTCTCTCTCTCTCTCTCTCTCTCTCTCTCTCTCTCTCTCTCTCTCTCTCTCTCTCTCTCTCTCTCTCTCTCTCTCTCTCTCTCTCTCTCTCTCTCTCTCTGTGTGTCTCTCATACTTTCTCTATCTCATACTCACTCTCTCTCTCTCTCTCCGTGTGTCTCTCTCTCTTCCTCTACCCCTCTCCCCCTCTACCCCTCTTGCTCCCTCCCTCCCCCCCTCCTCCCCTGTCAAACTCTCACATACGTGTTTATATATATATATATATATATATATATATATATATATATATATATATATATATATATATATATATATATATATATATATATATATATATATATATTTTATTCGCTCTCTCCCTCTCTTTCTCTCTCTCTTTCTTTATCTCTCTCTCTCTTTTTTTCTCTCTCTCTCTCTCTCTCTCTCTCTCTCTCTCTCTCTCTCTCTCTCTCTCTCTCTCTCTCTCTCTCTCTCTCTCTCTCTCTCTCTCTCTCTCTCTCTCTCTCTCTCTCTCTCTCTCTCTCTCTCTCTCTCTGACTCTGTCTCTCTCTCTTTCTCTCTCTCTCACTCACCGCCTCTCTCTCTCTCACATACACACACACATACATAGAAGCCCATACTAAACAGAAATGGTTGTAGAAGAGTGAAAGCGACTGGGCTTTAATTTGATATATTGCTTAAGATTAATTGATGTGAGCTTAGCGAGATGATACAGTAAAACAAAATCACAAACGGAAATCGTTTTTGTATCTGTTCCATCTACCAGGGAAATGTTTTACGTATTGCAAATCATCCCTTTAACCCTAACACCCTAACCCCTCCCTCCCTCCCTCCCTATATCCCCCCCCCCATACCCTGTCAATCTCTTCTCTTCTCTCTCACCCATCCTCCATCTACCCTTATTTTGCCCATTCAATCTCTCCATACTTCACTGTGAATATAAACTTTGAGGATTTCTGGAAATACTCCAAGAGTCATTTTCTCAGTATGTTTATGGCAAATTTCCTGATGGGAGAAATTCTGTGTCAGTTCACACTGTGCCAGGGAGTTCGGATTATGATGATATTTTATCATGGTAACCACATTGGGTAGCACAGTGAAATATTGTAATCTTATCTGTTATTATTTTCAGTCTGACATTGCAAGGCAGTTTGACCTGCCAGAG
>BOPN01000548.1:409745-414745 GCA_017312705.2 Penaeus japonicus | reverse complement strand
TTATTAGATATTTTTTATGAAGCAATGATTTACCTATATTGAAAGGAAGCATTAAGATCAATAGGTATATGACCTTGTGTTATAAGGATTACAAACAAGCAAAGGCACCTGTAAAATTACATATAGGTATAGTAAAAAAAAAAAAAAAACATTGTTGGGGAGAAATCCAAAGCAAAAAGAATAATGTTACTGCTATGAGAATAAGTATTTGGAAAATGAGTTTTGGTGCTTTATATTCTAAATGAAGGTTCCAATATTTATTGACTGTAATGCAGCTATTTTAACCATAAAAGATTAAAGAGAATCAAATTCCTATGGTTCAGATAGTGTTCCATTTTGCTTCATAAGAGATTCAATCTCAGTAAATGTGCTTTACATTATAATTATCATGAACACCCCACTTATCAGTGACATATATCCTGACTTATAGAAAAGCCTAATCATTATATCTTTTGATATTTTTGTTGCCAATATTTCCAAATACCAATTGATAATGGGGGGGGGGCATGTACTGTCCATTGTTGTTTTGTTTCATTTTAAAAGATTTATATGATAATGGATCCTCAAGGGCCAAGCCACCAAATAGACAATTAGTAGGCTTCCTTAATGTAAATGAGGTGAACATAATAGATCCAGTAGAGCTACTATATGGAAAATATCTAAACAAAACCACAGTGGATAGTTCATGTATGTAAGGACATGCATGGACTCCCGCTATCAGTGTTTTATAGCAAATTGCCCCTTATTAGCTTATATATGTATGTGTATTTTTGTATACTCCATATATGTCAGTTTCCTTCTTTGTCTATTAGAGTATGCACCTTTATATTTATAGATATGTACATGGATATGATGTTATTTCTAATAGTTATATATTTTTGATGCATTTTTGGTTTGTTGGATTCCTTATTCTCCTTACATATACCCTGTCTTGAGATGCCAGTATGTTTGTTTTTAGTTAGACATTGATTCTTGTTTTCCAGCTCCCAAGAGTAAGAGCAGCAGCACTAAGAACAGCAGTAGTCACCGTTGTGGTGCTTGTGAGGCCTGTTACCAAAGGGAAGATTGTGGACGCTGTGAAAATTGCAAGGATATGCCCAAATTTGGAGGTCCACATAAACTCCGTCAGAAGTGCAAAAAGAGACAGTGTCATAATTTTGTAAGTGTTATTTTATATTATTTTGTGCATATAACAGAAATTGAAAAATAAAGCATTTAGTAAGAATGCTAAGTAATACTTGGATGTTATGACTCTGATGTTACAGGTTCAGCTTGCTCAGAAGCTAAATAAGAACAGCAGTAGCACGAGTAGTAAGAAACACAGAGATTATGAGGAGAAATTAACAAAACCGCCACAACCATTGCCAGCAATAACTGCCGAGTCTGGTGATGATTATATGACGGTTTTAAAAGATAAGAATGAGTTAAGTGATGATGACTTGTGGGAACCAGGAAAGAAGCAAGGAAAAGAGTCTTCACACAGTGACAGGAAAACTAAAGACAAGGAACCTACTCCACATAGTCGTAAGGTGAGATGCTGTTGGTATTTTAAAGAAAGGAGATCCACATACACATACACATACACATACACATACACATACTCATACACATATATATATACATATATATACACATACACATATATATACACGTAGACATATATATACACATACACATACACACGCACATACACATACACACGCACATACACATACACATACACATACACATACACATACACATACACATACTATGTGTATATATGTATATATGTATATATATGTAATTATGTATATATATATATATATATATATATATATATATATATATATATAAGCAATGACTTGAAATAGCACAATGCATAAGAAAGTCTCAGTGTGTTGATGCTTTGTTTCTCTTGAAAAGGCATCTCACAAGTTGCGTGAAAAGTTTTTCCTTAATCTTGTAAAAAGGCTGATATTATTTTTTACTGCCTGTTTTGTATAGCTGTTCTGTATATATGGTCATAATAAAGGCAAAACAAGTCAGATGCCTTCATTTTCAGATATATTACTAACAAAGATAGAATAATGACATACATTATATAATGAATACATTTATGTAGCCTATAATGTGTGTATATATATATATATATATATATATATATATATATATATATATATATATATATATATATATATATATATACATATATGCATATAGTCTTAAAAATTACAAAAGAGTATCCTGAAATGTAAGCTTTTCGATAATAGATAGGATAAGATGAACCAAGTTCAGTACTGTTACAGCCCTACTTCTGTGATAAAGAGATTACAAAGGTGGAAACTTTTTCCCCTTAAATAATGTCTGTGAGTGTGTGCATGTAATATTTACCCATTAATAATTTCTCAGGTAGTCTGTTGTGTGAAGTGATCCCTCACTGTAATTTACCTCCTATGTATATGTAAAGATGCTCTGTATCGTGTTGTGTAACCTTAACAGTATGTCATTATAAACATTATTGCAATTGCTTATGTTATTAAAGCTAAATTTATTTAGTCTAGGTGGTAGATTCAGTCTCAAAGATAACCAGTCTTACAAGTTGCTGCATTCCCTTTCTCTAAGTGGAATGCTTTTACTGTACATTAACTTAAATACATTCCCCTCAAATTTATCATTTGACCTTGTGATTAGGGGTGGAGTGGATGCCAGAAAAATACCAGAAAAAGGAAATTTCCCTTAGGTGTGAGTTCTTGGAATTTGCCACTCTTCACTGTAATTATTGAGTTTATATTCACAATCCTTTGTGTTTGAGACTATGTGGGCATGTGTCTTTACCCAAAGGAGGTCATCCCTCCTATCGGTGCCCCTGACACGGAGGAAGATGCTAGGTCAGCGGTTGCTTTACTCATAACAACCAGGCCCTTGTCTATAGGAACTTTAGGAATACTGTTTTTATTCCATGGATGATCTTTATGTCAGGGTCAACTTGAATCCTTGTTTTTCTTTTGATTTTGTGTTTTTTTCTGCACTAGGTTTTTTAGCATTAGTTACCCAATTTTTACTAGCTCTTTATTTTGATATATATGTTTTAAATATGAAATTAGTCCTTGACAAGCTATTCCACCTTGGGGTGGTCTGCAGAAAACCTGTAGGCAGATGGGAGAGCTAGCAGTGGTGTGAAATGGGACTTGCAAAACCAACAGTTGCTGCTTAACCCTTCTAAGACAGTCAATTTACACTTTGTATCACTTTGCTAATATATCATATGTAGACTCACGTATTATACCAGAAGTCTAGAAAATAAAAGAATAAAAGGGCATTTCATCTGTATAAATACATATAGTTGCAACCATTATTTTCCTTATATTTTACTGTATTATAGAGATCATACCAAAAGTGACTTTTTTCTGCTTTTTTGTATGCTAGTGACTTTGCCTAAATACCAGTATATGAGTTAAATCTGACCTTTTGTCTTATTTCCATAATGATAATTTGATACTTGAATTACTTGCCCATACTGATAATTTGTATAACATATGTAATAATGCAAAAGTGGGGTGGGTGGTTTACATCTCTATTATACTGCATTATGATTTCATATCAGGTCTAATATTCACACACAAGCTTCTTCTATCCCAAAACTAAAAAAAATGCAATTGTCTAATTTATACTCTAGAGTATGATTTTAACCATTTAACCCATTCACGCCGGGGCCTTTCCGGCTTTGCACGGTCGCAATACCGGGGTTCTCGAAAGCATAAGCCTAACACCTCGATATTCACGGGCGCACAAGCCGCGAGCCTGGGTTGCCCGCTCGCTCTACCCGAGCGCGCGGCTTCCCCTCATAGCGCGTCCAGGGCGTCTGACGCAAAAACCACAATACGTGCTATCACGTCACCCGGCATGAATGGGTTAAAGAGAAGACAGTCCTCTTAAGGATCACATCTCTATGGCTTCTAAATTCTTTATTACATTTTTTTTTTCTTTTTACTGTTTTATGTCTCACCCATATAGCATCTTAAATATTTTAGTCCTGTTTTTAGATCCTGAAAGATTAATCCTCAACCTTTATCTTTATCGTTAATTGTAAGGTGTGTGTGTTTTATTTTCTACTCATATATGAGTCCATATATGATATATTATCAAAGTGAAACAGATTAGCATTTGGTATGATAGACCATCATAACTGATAGAATAAATTGCTTGTAATGTCAACAAATAATGCCCATAGCAGATTGGTTAACCCATTAACGACGGGTGACAAGATATCATGTCAAGTGGTGGCAGCGTCAGCCACCGAGGATGAGATATTTCGTTGTGACTATCCTCCTGGCCGGTGCGCTGGGTGATTGGGCGTATAGCACTTGGCTGCAGCCAGTGCAGGCGAGAATCCCAAGGCATTAGGCTTGTGCCTTTGAAATATCCCAGCGTTTCAACCATTTGGGGCCAAAATAGCCCCATCGTTAACGGGTTAAGTTAGGATACAGACTTTGTAAAGAAAAATAGAAGTCTCCCTGGCCCTTCCTAGTTGGTACCTGGCTTCAGGCAGGAGGTGACCCAGAAGGCTAGGAACATTGCAGTATTTACCAGTCTGACAAATTTAGAAAATCAGGAACTCTGGTTTACTGCAATGAGTGGTTGTATATAATAAGTTGAGATATAATAGTAAAAACTAGGTGGAAACAGGTGCCCAGTGAGTGTAGGTCTGCTGTCATTCTGGGTCAGGGAAGATTAGCAATGAGTACAGAGATAAGTGTATGTTTACACTCAATTTACAATACAGTTTCATTTGAGTACAGTTATGCGGCTAAATCACCTACATTTTCATCACTCTTGTTAAACAACAGAACTGCAATCTTTCATTATATCAATCCACATTTCTTCTTAGCATGGGGTAAGAGATAAAGGGACTAGGTGTATTCATCACTGATAATTCTAGACTGTAGATTTGGCCTGTTTGGCTTCATGGGTAATGACCAAGGGAAATTTATAACATAAATCTCAAACTGAAGGAGGGA
>BOPN01000548.1:404745-407245 GCA_017312705.2 Penaeus japonicus | reverse complement strand
ATGAAGTTGAAATTTTCATACATTTCCTCACTCACCCCAGTCCATCTCACTTCACTAAGATTTTTTTCATTTTTCTCTCCATCTCCTTCTTCATAGTTTAATATTTTCTGGTTTGGCATATTGTGCCGTGTAGTAAAATAAGTATTATCTTTACTGCTGCTGTTTTTTTTTTCCTGTTGTGTCGTAGAAATAGATTTTAGTTCTCATTTCTTTTTCTTCCAGACTATTTGGTCTAGTTAGTAAGTCGTATATCTAATGGACTATTTATATTTCTTTTCAGAGAAAAGAGCAAATTAATGTAAGTAGAAATAAGAGACGTCGCCATGAACCAGATTCATCAGACTCGGATTCAGATGCTGGGTGGCTAAAAGGTGAAGGCACTGCAGTGAGGCAGTGTTTTGGTCCCCAGTGTATAAAAGCAGCGAGACCAAACAGTAAATACTGCAGTGATGAATGTGGCCTAAAATTGGCAGAAGCAAGGATATATTCAGTAAGTGAAGAAGTTGTTTTAGCCCAATTATTTGATTAATTGAATTAGTCATAGGTAATATGTTTCTTGTGTTACTATTTTAAATAATATGATGAATATGTTTACTTCTTACCATAGGTATTACCACAACGTATTCAAGAGTGGAAGATGATGGAGTGTGTAGCTGAAACCCGTGATATCCGGCAACTGGAAAAGATCAGAAAGCAACAGTTGGAAGCTCGGGAAGTACTTCAGCAACTTGATCAGAGACATTTGGTAAGAGCTCATAACATGATGAGAGTTTTAAAAGTAGTAGATGTTATGAAATTATTTAACCTAATTTTGGCTAACATATTGACATATAATGTCTATGCTTATCAGTCACCCTGGAAGAATCAGTAAATTCTGTTTTTGATTAATCATATGTAACAGGAGAGTCTTATTTATTTTTCAAAGTCATACATATCTTACTGTTGTTTAAAAAGCATATTACTGTGAATGAATGAATTTGTTTGACTGAGTATCATTTGTACTATACTGGCTTTCTATTTCATCTCTAAACAGGATATTGACAAATTGCTTGAAAGAGGAAAAAATGCAAAGATTGACCCAAATGCAGATGATGGTGGAGATGATGACAGTGGGGACAGTGCATTTATTTATTGTGTCACTTGTGGACATGAAGTGCCAGCCAGAAGAGCAGTAAGACACTTAGAAAACTGCTTCAACAAAGTAAGTGCAAGGAAAAGGTGTAGTATTATAAGAGGACACGAAGATGAAAAATGTGTAATCCTCATTGGTTTTTATTTCAAAATAATCATTAAAGTAAATTTATCATCTTTCTCCTTATAATAATTAAAGTCTCTTCTTTCTGAATTGCTTTTATTACAAAAATAGACATTAAGAAAAGACACTTTGCTAAGGCATAAGATATATCTTTCTCTCATAAAATGAGTTGTGTTGTTGTATATCCTGAGCTGGTAGATTTGGTAAACTTTGCTTGGAAACCCTGAAAGTTTTGTTTTTTTTCTTTTTTTTAAGATTTTCACTTAAAGGACATTTCTGCATTGTAGCCTTATTATTAGCAAAACTACTAATTTAACTGAAACTTTTTATTTTTGTTAATAACCCTTTGGGGATGGATGTCATATGAGTTTTTGGTTTGATGGCAGGCGTCATGATGTATATGGCAAAAGTTGTCATACCATATTTGACATTGGGGGAGAGTTGATTGTTGATTGTACTGTTAGTAATAATTGTATTTAGTGAGCAATGATGAAAATTACTATCATAGTTGCTTTAATTGCTGTAATATTAACCCATTGCAGAAGGGGATAAACTTACTCACCCAGTCCCCAAGATGAGCACTAGTGACACCTACACATCACCCCAGATGGGTTTTATTTCAGAGAGTGGCAGATTCACAAGACATATTGTGACTTTTCTTACTCTCATTGTAAAGCTGGAGCCATTTTAGTGTTTGTCATTTTTTTTGTGTTTTACTTGTTATATGTATCATATGACAAGCTCTATCAATGTTGTAGTTAACTAAAATTGTAGTAAAGAGTCCATATCAGCTCATTAATTTCTTTATATTTAGTGTGATAGAAGTGTTACTTTTTTTTTTTTGTATTTGTGTATTGTCATGAACGAAAAGTAAAAAATAGCTATCCACAATGAAGATAACCTGTAGAGATGGGGAAAAGGAAGGAAACCTGTGCTTATGATGCGAGTGCCACAGCACAAGGCAGCCTTACTGGCACTGGGGCACATTGTAGACATTGGGCAAGGTTAGTCACCTTTCTCTTCTCATTCTGCCTGTACATCTCCTTCATCACTGGTACCTTGGAGCAAGAGGTCAGCATCTTGTGTGTCATTGCTCTCTGAATATAGAGCTTGCTAGAGACTGTAAATAGGTGCCATCCAAGGCTTTCTTTCTTTCTGGTGCTAGGAGAAAGTGGTGCCATCTGTGTTTTGGATTTTAGAAGAAACTCATTTTGCTTAAGTAATTCACTATCTTTTATTTTATTG
>BOPN01000548.1:372245-394745 GCA_017312705.2 Penaeus japonicus | reverse complement strand
TTATATATTATTTACAGCCGTTCCAGCTCCTAATTGTGGCAAGTAAAGTAAGAAATATGGGCTCATAGGTCACCTTTGTGATGGATTCCGGCTGGGGCACTCCAGGCTGTCTCTTAGGAAGGGTATTGACCACACCAAAGTCGGGCTGACACTTTATTTTTCATAATCCAGGGGTTTTGCGAACCCTGTACTTCGGACAAACATTTTTTCTTTCAGGTAATCAGATAATGATAACGTTAATAATAGCATCTTTAACGTGGAAAAATAAATAAATAAATTATGCTGAATAAAACACAGTTGATCACATTAAAAAATAAATAGAACTAAAACATGAAATAAAATATTAAAAGATGTAGTGACTAAAATTAGACTTTTAAGATATAAAATATAAGCAAAATTATAAAAACAGGATCGGGTGAAAGCATAAAGGATAACAAAATAAGGTAAAATACATCAAACATAAAATTATAGAGAGCTAACCAGCTGGATATTCAAGATATTAAAACGAAAGAGGTCGCAGGCGAAAGTAAAAGAACGCCAAACAAAACGTTGCAAAAACGCTAAAAGGTTAACCTGCAGTTGCCAATTAGTAAATAAAATTAAATAAAAAGGAAAATGGCAATAGAATATAAAATTAAGTAAAACTAAAGGTGATGCAGCTGACTACCTAAAGTAAAATCCACCCAAAGTACAAACACAAAATTAGATAAAACAATACACTGATAAAATCTGATTACATCATCACGCTACTTGATATGAACTGTGACAGCCCTTGCGTAAAATGTGAAAAATCAACAAATACATTAAACGGCTAAAGACACGTGATGTGATGCCTGTAGCAAATCTGTATATGCGTGTGTGTGTGTGTGTGTGTGTAGCATCAGACGACAATGGTGGGTCTTCATGATGGACCTGTGGAAAGGAACAGGAATGGGTAGAAAGGAGTAAGGATTTGACAAGCAAGGGTGGGAAATGGAAGTGAGAATTAGGGAGTGAGGATGCGAGGGAAACGGGAGAGGTAAACGGGGGTGAGGATGCGTGGAGCAGGGCGAGGATGCGTGGAGCAGGGCGAGGATGCGTGGAGCAGGGCGAGGATGCGTGGAGCAGGGCGAGGATGCGTGGAGCAGGGCGAGGATGCGTGGAGCAGGGCGAGGATGCGTGGAGCAGGGCGAGGATGCGTGGAGCAGGGCGAGGATGCGTGGAGCAGGGCGAGGATGCGTGGAGCAGGGCGAGGATGCGTGAAGCAGGGCGAGGATGCGTGGAGCAGGGCGAGGATGCGTGGAGCAGGGGGAGGATGCGTGGAGCAGGGCGAGGATGCGTGGAGCAGGGCGAGGATGCGTGGAGCAGGGCGAGGATGCGTGAAGCAGGGCGAGGATGCGTGGAGCAGGGCGAGGATGCGTGGAGCAGGGCGAGGATGCGTGGAGCAGGGCGAGGATGCGTGGAGCAGGGCGAGGATGCGTGGAGCAGGGCGAGGATGCGTGGAGCAGGGCGAGGATGCGTGGAGCAGGGCGAGGATGCGTGGAACTGGACGACAAGGCAGAGGTTACAAGGTTGGGCTGCAGGTTACAGGAGTGGGTGCAGGTCTCAGGATTAGGACAGGTTGCAGGATGAGGACAGGAGCGAGAGGGGAGGGGAGGACCCCAACCTCACAATGTGACTTCATCAAGGCAACACTCAAGATTTGACTCGGTAAAAGCAAGAAAATTGCGCTTGACTCAAGCCCGGCTCAAGATTTGGTACGACAAAATGCGGCTTACCAATTGCAGCACCTTTGCCTTGAAAAAAAGTTCTGGGTTGGTATTCACGAATGGTCATATTCAGAGAACGTCCTGAAGACGGTCTTTTACTTCATTGTAATAACAATATGAAATTGATTATGTAATGAAGCTGATGTATGTTATGACTAATAATGCCCATTTGAACTCTTTTATTTCTAAACTTATCGCGCCTTTTATACACGTGTTTGCATCAACATTGTAAGCTGTCGGCGTCATTTGTATGTTTCGAATATATGAAAAAATGGAGGAGACGCTTCAATTAACGTTTGACAATAAAACAAAATATTTTCTTTGTCATCATTGTGATGTATCTTCAGCCTCAGTCATCATTGTCCATCACAAGTGTAATTATCTGCATATTATTGTGCGCCATAAACTTCGGCAAATCTCAGAGTGTATGACCTTCAGTGAATACCAGCCGTGGCTCATATGAATATGTCAGCATTCCTTTCCTAATGTCTGCGCTTAGCAAAGACTCTGAACTCCGGCGGTCCCAGCGTGAACCCGGCAATTCCTTCCGTGTTGGTGACGGGGACGGCGGGGTCGAGCTCGAAGTCCAGATGCTGCACAAGCGCTGCGAACAGCAGGAAGGACGTCATGCGAGCGAGAGGCTCTCCAAGACACAGTCGTCGACCTGCGAATTAATATTCACCTTAATAACTTTTGAGTTTTGTACCTTGATTAAGATTTTATGGTGTAGAAAAATTAATAACTGTACATTGATATTTGTTAACCTTTGCCGAAAGGGATGACTCTTTCATCTTTGCGGAAGGTTCCATCACTGTTGATGAACCGCTCAGGACGAAAGTTTTGTGGGTCGCCCCAGTATTCCGGGTCCATTTGGACACTGTATAAGTTGTTCATCACAGTTGTATTAGCTGGGATATGGTGGCCCTGTGGAAAGGAGAAAATATATTTCCCGGAATTGTTCAGGATTTTGAGCTGCTTAATCTCAGCTTCCCAATGTTTTAACATGAATGTATGAAAAAAATGTGACTTACTGATTTTCCCCCCAGAGTTCCAGCCATTTTTTATTTGAGATTACTTACATTATATATAATATATGTATATGCATGTATGTGTTTATATATATATATATATATATATATATATATATATATATATATATATATATATATATATATATAGAGAGAGAGAGAGAGAGAGAGAGAGAGAGAGAGAGATACAAGCATGGCTTCCCTTGCCAGATTTGTCTTACACAACTATTACAGTATACGACATCAATTTGTACTTCCTTATTTTCTAAGCTCCTATATTTACTAAAGGTTATTGCACCCATGAAACATGATGTAAATCATTTTTGACAGTATAATGCACATAATTCTCAACTATCGTCGACTAAGTAATGTCTTTTTATTTCCTATTTCAAATATCTCTGCAATTCCTACCTCACCGTCATTTAATGAAACACTTGAAGCCTCATCATCCTACCCGCTGTTCGCCCATCTGTCCCTTAAGTTATCATTGTGGTGTAAAACTGGTCACAGGCTCAATAGTGTAGCACTGCATGGCCATATGTATTCCCAATTCTATTTCTCCCATTATTAGAGCTCCATTTGGAGATTATCTTGGGTAGAGTTTACTTCATGACAGTTTACTATTGCTTTACCTAAATATTGAACCAATTGCCGGATTAATGCGACAAGAACAGCATCTTCTTTTTCTAAAGGGGATAAAGGTAAAGGAGTTCACCTGCAGAACAGTATCCCGAATGGCCTTATGCGGGACGGTTAGAGGCGCAGCTCCACGGAACCGGAAAATCTCTGTCATTGTTGCCTCCAAATATGGTAAACTGGAATATAGTTTAGATACTGAGTAAGAACATTTTGTACTGGCCACTACTACCAAAATATAAGTTAATTCCGGGCAGAAAACCTTCAACAAAAATAAAATAGCATAAAATAGCAATTTAAGATGGCTTATAGATTTTGAACCATGAAAGAGTGAAGGGTAATAATATTTTTTTTACATCTAGCTTTACATCATATCTCTTTAGGGTACCAGTCGTGTATATTATGTCATAGAACTTACTTCGTTCGGTCTGTCATGCTGGGAAAGCGGTTTTGTCCAATTACTGAGTCAATCTCCTTTTGCACTTTTCTCATAACCTCCGGGAAGAGACACATCAACATGATAGCAAATGCTACAGTGGCCGAGCCTGTTTCAGCTCCAGCGCTGAACACATCCGTACAAGCTGCAACCAGCTGTTTCTCTGCATGCAGGAACAAACGCATAAATTTGTGAGAGTAGTAACAGTAACAGTGTTTGTTTTGAAAATATGAACGCTGATACGAAGTTATTTGATACCAAGGCAATTATATCCCTCGGCAAACATGATGACTCCGAAGCTGAGACTTTGGCTAGTAATCAAACTTTTTGTTGCAGGTCCCAGGGGGCGTTGGTCTAGTGGATGGAGAGGACAAGACAGTGTATTCATTTCATAGGATTGGGAGAAAGAGTCCTGAGTTGGCCACTGTAGTCAGCGTCCCAAAATGCTCATTGAGGAAAACGGTCTGAAACTAAAATAGTCACTTACCAGTGAAAGTGGTGTCTGGATTATTGCTATTTTTTCGAATCTCCGTTAGGTAAATGTCAATAAAATCTCTTGGGTTATCTGGATCCAGGACTTGCTTGTGCTCATTCATAGATTTCTGTGGATGGATTATGAAATTTTGATTTTCAAAGTTGTGCTCTGCTTCCTTAAAGACATATTCCGACATATGATATGGTGGCATTTATCTATTTGATTAATATTTTACTACGGTTTATTCGAAATAACATTCACAGAGAGAACATCTAAAGCTAGACAAATGAAATTTATTTCCTTTAAATATACGAGCTATCTGGTGCTTTAACTTTTATATTTCATTTATATTTCAGACATGCCTGTCGCCTGAAACATTAGCCCATATCATATAGCAGGATCAAATACTACATGGGAGTCAAACTGACTCACTTGTAAATGCATTAGTAAACAAAGTGGTTTGAAATCAAATAACTTAGTGATCTCAAAGGCTAGCGCCAGCAGAAAATTATCACATATCCTTGGCGTTGATTTCTTATCTAACCAGTGTGTGACACTGCCGTAAATGGCCGGTCTAACTAGAGTCAAGGGGGCAACAGTGCCTGTCTCATATAACAAACTAGACTAATTGCACCGCTTTATTTGCCATTCTGCCTCGATTGACATCGATGCTTCAGTACCTACTAGGGGTCACAGGCACCGTCCTGCATTAATGATTGAATTCCATGGGTTACCACATTCTCACGCCTCAGTACCATAGCCCAGTTAGATATTGTGACTGCAAGCTTTAATATTTCATTTCTGACCCTGCCAAAGCCATTTAGATACAACAGTAAAGTAGGGTCACTGGAGGAAATCTAATCTCTCCCATAAGAACCAGTTATTCTTAGCTTTTAATCTAATCAGAGTCAGTAATGTAAAGTCAGTGTTTGGCAACGGCAATGGCTGATATACATAAAATATATATACATATACATGGACAACGCACCTCAATGAAGTTTTCGACGAGGCTGAACCCCCTTTGTACAATATTTTCTCTGTGGTCTTTCGAGACGAAATGTCGCAGGAATGGGAAAGCATTCACTATGCCCCCACTCACCTGTGGACAAAGCATCAACTCTCATTCTCCGCAGATTTGGAACAGAGCATGGTATTCGCGTTCCCATAAAAGGAAGTCTAACAGTTCAAGTAATGTACACTAATAACTCTTCTATAATTCTCCTGTAATAAAGACTAATTCATAAGGCTCATATCCAACTCACTCTGAAAGCAAACAAATTAAGCTTCAAATATTTTCTAGCGTGAAAAAATACCGAGTTCCAGAGAATTATGATAAACTAAATAATGAAGTCCACTCTTTACATCTCCTGCCCTGAAGAGTTTGTTGAGGCCATCGACGAGGTGCATGAGTTGCGGGTCTTTCCTCGGGAATCTCACGCCGCCCATCACCGCCCACAGGATGTTGATGGAAGATATACCGAGCAATCCCTGGTTGGGGTCGGACAGGAGGAGGAGGAAGTCAGTATATAGTGTGTGTTCATACATATATACATATATATATATATATATATATATATATATATATATATATATATATATATATATAGAGAGAGAGAGAGAGAGAGAGAGAGAGAGAGAGAGAGAGAGAGAGAGAGAGATAATTACATACAAAAAAGTGATGTAAAACATACTGAAAAATAAACAGATAGTGATGTATACATAAAGGGAGTACTAAATCAAATCGATATACTTATATATAAGCGTAATTAGTACAGTCGTATATTTATTTTTATAGTCTAAGCATATTATTATAAAAATACCAACTGCGCTTTTATATGAAAGGAAACCTGTCGGTATTTATGGAAAATACCTGTAGTTTGATGCTGCCGTCGGTGTCCAGCACCTCGTCAATGAGCTCCCTGGCCTCCTCGTGAATGACGCTTTCGTGCGAGCGTTTCCCGAAGCCCAGGTTCCGGAAGTGGTGAAGCGAGAAGCGACGCTGCTCTTTCCAAAAGTCGCCTTCCACGAACATCAGGCCTGAAATCGTTAAAATTGCGTTCGTGTTTTGGTTTTCAATATATAGGAGGTCGCATTTATTATTCATGTATTTTGTTTTTTTCCCTAGAGGCCAGATATGGAGCACCATACCTAATATTTCGCCACCCAACATTATCCTTCGGAGAGGCACGTCCGGGCGTCCGTTTAGATCATCATTTGCCAGGGACTCCTTGATGGCTTCCCAGCCGTTGACGATTACCACGGGAACCTGGCCGAAGTAAAGGCCCACGACCGGACCGTAGCTGCTCGACAGGCGCCACAGTTGCTTGTGAACGAGATGCCGCTCCATATAAGGTAGGAATCCCAGGAACGGAAGTCGTGGAGGTCCTACAACATTTAACTTTGTAACTTTGTTGCTCTCTCTCTCTCTCTCATTCTAACTCTCTTTCTATATATGCACACACACACACACACACACACACACACACACACACACACACACACACACACACACACACACACACACACACACACACACACACACACATATATATATATATATATATATATATATATATATATATATATATGTATATATATATTTATATATATATGTATGTATATATATATATAAATATATATATATATATATATATATATATATATATATATATATATATATATATATATATATATATATTTATATATATATGTATGTATACATATATATATATATATATATATATATATATATATATATATATATATATATATATATATATACATAAATATATATATGTATATATATGTAAATATATATATATATATATATATATATATATATATATATATATATATATATATATACATATGTATCTCTCTCTCTCTCTCTCTCTGTCTCTCTCTCTCTCTCTCTCTCTCTCTCTCTCTCTCTCTCTCTCTCTCTCTCTCTCTCTCTCTCTCTATATATATATATATATATATATATATATATATATATATATATATATATATATAAATATATAAATATATATATATATATATATATATATATGTATGTATGTATATACATATACATATATGTCTATATATATATATATATATATATATATATATATATATATATATATATATATATATATATATATATATATATATATATATATATATATATATATATATATATATATATATATATATATATATATATATACATACATACATACATACATACATACATACATACATACATACATACATACATACATACATACATACATACATACATATATATATATAGAAATACAAATTTTACTTCCCTGACCTTGACTTGAAATCGTTTTCCTCAGAGTGAGAATCCCGGCTCCTAACCAGATGCCTTAAACCCACCAGGGAAGTTACCTATATACTCTTAGCAGTGCAGTGATGGCTAGGTTTTACAGACAATCTCCAAGGGCACTCGGCAGGAATTAATTAGAAATTCAAGTCACTAATGAGGTTGCCGAGATTATATCTATGTAAGAATGATGGTAGATTGCAGTAGCGTATTTTAACACAGATATAACCTCGGCAACCTGATTTCTGACTTGAATTTCTGATTCATGAATATCTGATTTTCACTCTGAGGACCCGAGTTCAAGTCAAGGTCAGGGAAGTAAAATTTGTATTTCTATACATATCGGTTAGATATACCGAGGTTATATCTATGTGAGAAAGATGGTAGAATGCAGTAACGCATTTTAACATAGATATAACCTCGGTAACCTGATTTGTCACTTGAATTTCTAATTCTTTCCTGCCGAATGCCCACGGGGATTGTCTGTAAAACTTCGCTATCACTGCTCTGCTAAGAGTATATAGATAACTTCCATGGTGGTTGTAAGGCACCTGGTTAGATGATCCTTTTGTTGGGTCATATAGTGCAATGGTTTGAAGTCGGGCCCATAAAACAGCAATACTTCTATCACACAAGAGTATAAAGGAAATAATGAGCTGATATGGACCCTATACTACAATTAGGCAGCTGCATCATTGATAGAGCTCATTGATAGAGACACATATAAGTCTCTAGATATAAGTCTAGAAACAATAAAACACACACAAAAAAAATTACAAACACAAGCGAGCTTTAGTTTTACAGAATGACTGGAAGAAAGTGGGAAAAGTCAAGGTATGTTGCATGAAGCTGCCTTGCTCTGAAATAAAACCCATCCTAGACTCTGGGCAAGCAAATCTATCCCTGTCTGCAATGGGTCAATTTGATATAAATTCTGCATATCAAACAGTAACTAAAGTGTTTAATTTCTGAAATAAGATATAATGCTACTACTTTAGATTAACCCTCTCTGGACAGGTGGTACACTACGGTACCACTCATTCAAGGAGCCCAGTGGCGGGTGGCACCATATGGTGCCAGTCATTTAATTGATTTAGGCCTAAGCGTTCAAAAGCCCCGACATTGTGACATGCAAGGCTGGAATGCCCCGTCCGTAGGTGGGTTTAAGATTAAGAAAAATCATGTGGCTAGATGGAATTTAATAGCAGTAAAGGTGTAACGGTGTAAACATTTTTTCAGCTACAAATTATTTAACCATTGTAGACAGGGTAAGATTTGCCTACCCAGTCCCCAGTACGGGTGCTATTGCCACCTGGTAGCCAGAAGTTTTATTTCAAAGTGTGCCAGCTTCACACAATATATTACAGCCTCTCATGATCTGCTCATTCCCATTTGTAGTAGAGCCATTTTTGAGTTCGTCATTTTTTGTGTTCTGTATTATGAGACTTATGTGTGTCATATGACAGGCTCTATCAATGTTGTAGTTAACTAAAATTCATAATGAAGATAACATGAAAAGATGGGGAAGAGGAAGGCAACCTGTGCTTAGGATCGACTGCTACAGCATAAGGCAACCTTACTGGCACGGGGCACATTGTAGACACTGGCCATGGTTTGAGTCATTTTCCTCTTCTCATTCAGCCTACACATCCTTAATTGCCAGTTCTTTATAGCAAAGCCAGCAGCATCTTCCTGTCGATCATTGCTCTCTAAAGATAGTGCTTGTTAGGAATAGCGGGTGGGTGCCATTCAAAGTTTCTTTCTGCTGTGGTGGTGCCATCTGTGTTTTGGATTTCAAATTTATCACATTTTGCAGAATATTACAGCAATTATAGTAGTTTTAATTGTAAGGGGCATCATTACTCATTAAATAGAATTATTACTCATAGTACAATAAAGAAACTCAGTGATCCACTCTCTATTAATGTATGTTAAATATACCCTGACTACTATTGTCATGTACATCACGACACCTGCCATCAGTCCAAAAACTTGAGTGTCGTGCATGTCATAACACTATCCACGATAGGTTAATTTTATTTATCTGTTTTGTGCCAGATTTAGACATGTTCAAAGCAGTATGGAGCTCAATTGGTCTGTGTACTTCTTCCTTGGATCATCAGTCAACAGTTGTTACATCTGTGTCTTCAGATACTTGTAGCAAAGCTATTTTTGTCACAGAAGGCTGAATATCGTCTCTGTTTGTAATGGATAAACTGCATGTTGATGATAAAATAAATGCATAAAAGGTGCAAGCAATATATTAGAAAATAGGTCTGATACATTGGTTTGCACTTAACCCATTGTGTACAGGTGTCATGACATACGTTACAGTACCGATTAGGCCTAAAGCGCGCGTGTCAATGCGTAAATGACACGTATCGGGATCTGCTCACAGTTGAAGGGTGCACACAGTCATGAAGTATTATTGCTGTAATGACGCTAGCTCCAGAGCTGCAGGGTTCCAAAGTCAACCCCATTTTATAATGGATTTAAGTAAAATATTGTTTTGGCTAGTAGAGGGTGGAGGTAAGCCGGTGCTGCTAATGTCATAGACCGCCTGTCCTGACAACCAGTTAGGTTATTAGGCACCCTGTCTGCAATGGGTTAATGCTCATAGTGAAAAAATATGAAAACATCATTCAGTAAATGAACTTGACTAGACAAATACAAATACATTTTAGATTTTGGTTTATGAGATAAAGAATTTGATTTTCTTTCTGTCGGTGTATAGCTTATGGTCATTTGTTAATTTATATATTTATGAAAAGTAGAAAAATGAGAAACATAATTATGTCCCTGTTTGCAAAAGCACTGTTTTATAAATGTATGTGTCTATAAAGAAATTTTTTTGCTCAACATTGTATTTATTCTTCCAAAGTTTGTGATTTGTTACACTGAGTAAAGAAACAAAAAGTTTAGTGGGGGCTCTTGTCTCAAACTTGGTTTTGGCAGACATAACTGGGTAGAGCTGAAAGAAGTTCTTTTATTTTATTTTTTTCTTCGTTTAATTTTGCTTGAAGTTATCCTTTAAATAAAAAGTTACTTGCACTTACTAGTTCATAATTGATTATTATATCTTGTAGTTGAACTTTTGCTATCTAATTCTCCGAGAGAAAGGTGCCATGAAAGAGATTGAATTTTATTTAAAAATTTACCTAGGCCAGAAGAAAAGTTAGAATCTTAGTTTTCACTATATCACTAGCATTAGATCATCTCTTATTTTTTTATTCCTTTTGTCAGATATGACATTACAGTTACATCATATTTTGACACATTTTATGATTTATCTTGCAGTAACAAGCCAGAAAGATGAAGGAGAAGCCCACTCGCCAACAGGCTCACAAAGCCACCAACACTTTCACCTTCAAGAAGTTCAGTGAGAAGATACTGAGGGCTCCGTGTCAGTGCCAGGAAGTTCCTCCTGCAGCGGGGACAGGGAGCAGACACAAACAGACCTCAGTGTTCCGCCAGACCTTGTTAAAGTGCAAGGAATTAAATCTCACAGAAGCCTTTCAGGTAAGAAGGATTTTTAAGGATGATTAGAGCTTGAATTTCATCATGCTCTTCTTTTTCTTTTTCTTTTTGTGTCAATTCTATAAAGGTTAGAAATTATAGTGTTCTCCTTTTCCATTTTGTATTTTATTTCATTTTGAGTACTACAAATCCCTCCCCACCCAATCCCTTCTGCTTTCTCCTCTCTTGCTTTCTCACCTCCCTCTCCCATATATCCTTCCTTCCTTTCTTCTTCCCCCTTTGTTTTCCTCCTCTCTCTCTTTTCTGATTAGTAGCAGAACTGTAATTTCTAGAAGATTCAATGACCAAAGTAGTTTCAGACTTCCAAGTTGTGGTTATTTGTTTCTCTAGAAGTTCTGAATGTAGAAATGTGTTTAGTTCTAATTCTTTAGTCAGTGGTATATAGAAAATATTGTACAGAATAGATGGCTATAATCATATGCATTCTGTATGATTATTCATTTGAACATAAACCAAGTACAGTTAGAAAGTTTTGAAAATGGTAGAAAAAAAATAGCATCAGAAATTATTGCAGTAATATATCCTATGAAAGAACTTTAATTCCTTTTAGAATATGATTTCTTAACCAGAAAAACCTGACCCTCCGCAGTACCTCCAGGTTTATTCCATTACAAATTAAATATATTCTTATAATTTTCTCTACATTTCATATTATATGGTTTTAAACTTGGAAAGATGACATGAATTGTTTGATTGTTGAACTAGATCACAGGGTAATCTAGCATTCTCAAACAGGTGAATCCTAGTTTGTTTACTACATAAAGGACTACTTTGATGCATGCTTGCTTAGACACAGAGGATAATATTCAGGTTGATGATTACATGAATTTTACAGATGCATCTGATTAATGTTGTGGTTAATCCACTCACTCTGGGTCTCATATTTCCCTAATGTTGATTTTGCCAGCTAGATAACAAGCTACAACTCCTATGAGCATATACATACATAACATAACAGTGTAAAATGTATGGTTTGAGGGAGCAGTCAAAATGTGATAGGACATCATCTCTCGGGAGCAAAATATTTCCTTGGGGTGATATCAAGTTATCAGGTGCCAATGGTATAAAGTCTAATTTTGCATATCATTATTTATATAGAACATAACTTGATTACACTTTTATCTGTATGGCTATACTTGGGTATGATATTGTATTTACACATTCATAGCCTGACTTACTTACATAGTTACGATCTTTGTCTCTTTGCTTTCTTCAGTTTATTTGATAAATGCAGATATGATCAAAGCTAAAATTCATAAGAGATTGCCAAGATATTCCATAGTGCAGCTCATTCTCACAAGATTGCAAACAAAAATGTGCATTAAAAAAATCCAGCCTCAGCCACTTTATTTATATAAACAATTATTTAAATCTGATGACATATACTATAATTTTGACTGGAGAAATAGAAGTATTGTTCTTCCAATGTTATGGTGTAACTAAGAGAAGTTAATTCACCTCATCTGCCTGTGAGTGTTTTTTGCCAGTATTGCTTGCTTCATATTTGTTGATTTTTTAACAGCTTCCAGACACATTATTTATACAATCTATATGCAGGTACACATAAGTACATGTCCACACACACAAGCAGCCAGACAGACAACTTCTTCACTTAGCGCTATATCTTGTGGACAGGAGAGAGTGAGAGAGGAGGCAAAGACATACTCAAAAAAAAAAAAAAAAAAAAATATATATATATATATATATATATATACACACATATATATATATATAAATATAATAAAGTGCAGAGAGATGGTGAGATGGTGTTCTGAACTGAAATATCAGGAGATGCAATTCAAAATAACTTGAAATATAATTTGGTGATTATCATATTTGTCAATATCAGCATTACATAAGACAGGTTTAAGATTAAGATATTTGTTTTCTGGTTGACATTCTAGATAAACACCATAGATCATTATTGTATTATTAGTCGGTTATTATTATTGACATCTTATACATTTATCTCTTTATACATTTTTAGCTAAGAATCTATTTTCAAAATCTAACCAATTTGTGAACTTACAGGCTTTCCAGGAGGATCTCAAATACACCATTGTAACAACTGCCCAGCTTGTTCACCATGAAGACCGCATTGCTTCATGTTTGGCCAAACACCTTTTGGTTCCCAGTTCCCCAGCACTACAGCCTCTGTGATCTGCTCGTGCTATACTGTGACATTCCGCAGGACTTCTACCAGCGGCATTTCTATAACTTCCTTTCAAAGTTGATACGACATTTGTCCACCAAGGAACCTGAACAGATAGAGGCCTGTATTTCTCTTGTGTATTGTGTCCTTATTTGTGGTTCTTCAGAAGTACTTGCGTAATGATCTGTATAAATTATATCATGTACATAACTATGCACGATTACTTTCCAAATCCCATAAGTGGTACATTAATGAGCTGGCTGCCCAGAGTCTGGCATTTTTGGTGAGAAAGGCTCCCAGTATGGAAAATTCTGGAATGGCTCTGAGAAAGCTGAAGAAAGATGAAACTCAAGTGGAAGGACTAGGCAGGCTGTTTGCAGCATTGATGAAATCAGATGTAGTTCAGCGCTTGCATAGTGCCACTCCAGTTGTATTAGATCAATTGTTGAATCTGCTTGCAGGGGAAGATGTACCACCAGACCTAGCACTGCAGGCAGTGTGTAGTGGCATACTGACATTAAGCTTCTACATCACAACGCCTCATCCTGACAAAGTTACCAAGTGGGAAGTGTCATGGAAGGAAGACTCAAAGCTAGTGTGGCCAACAGTTTGGGATAAGGTGAAATCAAATCTTCCACACACTCAAACTTCAGACAACTGCCATCATTTACATGCTATTCTTCAGGTGGTTCAGAAATTGGTTACCTTCAAGAGAGGTGCTTTGGTTGCTGATTTGAATGACGCTCTGAATCATTGTGTAGCCATAATCCAAACACCTTTGCCTGACAGTGTTGGCACTACTGTATGTGACATAATATCAGTTTTGCTTAATAATATCTTCCATTCATTGTTTATATGCCATGCTCCATCAAACAGTAACCTCAGTATTCATGTCCCAACACTCTCATTCAGTTAAATTTTCATTTATACAACAGATGGTGGACTTTGAGAGATTTGATAAGGAAATTCTCCCAGTATTACTACATTATTTAAGTACGGTTTTAAGCACAAGGAAGGACCCAGATATCCACAAAGATGTTGTATCCTGTCTCATTGCAGATGTGATTATGGCCAAACAAAAGCCATGTAATTCAGGCCTGGATTTAAGTTCTTGGGAAAAATATCCCATAGATTTCACACAAATTTTGGCAAAAATGGACACTTCTGTTGAGAATAATATACCAGCTTACATTGAAAATAAAATTTCAGAAGGAGTTCAAGATGACTTGAGTAATCTGGAGGAGTTACACTTGATCTTTGTGTGTTTGCCTCACATATCACCATTAAACCATGAAAAGTTAAAGCCCCACTTCCAAAAGATTCTGAAAACCTCAATTATGAAGTTAAATGATGTAGGAGGCAAAATTATTCCCAGTGTAGATTTGACTCCCAAGAAGAAGAAGGCAAAAGTTACAGAAATTTTGTTTGATGTAAATGTCAAATATGATATTTCATTAACAAGCAGAAGGTTACTGTTTTTACTAGGAATGGTAGTTGAAGGAGTAACACATGTTTTCAGTGGGAAGCAATTTCTTGCATGCTTAAAGAAATGTTCATTAATTGATGTGCTTATGCAAACCTCATTACCGGGAAAATCACATTTCTTAAGAGCAATAGATCTACAGTTAACTATAGCATCTACAGAAGAAGCAACTGATGTGATGAGTGAAGCCTTCCTTAAAAAGATATATCCTTCTCTGCACCCAGTCCTTGCCTCTTACAACCCCCCCAAGTGCGCCTTTTAGGGACGCATCCTGTCACTATTATTTCAGTGGCAAAACTTCATCCCCACCAGAAAATGTGGAGAATGTGGAGAGTATATTTGAAATCATGCTGAAGGTAGAGATGGCCCCGTGACACCATTTTCCTTCAGAGATCGGGTTCGTTTCTTAGACACAATTAATGGCGACCTTGTCAAACTACATAAACCTGTGTGTGACACTTATGATCATGCTCCTTTGCTTCTCTTTCTTGGTCAGTTATATGTAAACTACAAGGATTTATGGAATCCTTGTCTCAAGGGAATATCAAGTTATGCACATAGCCTACCTTTGGACTCTTTTTGGCAACTTTGGTTTGCAAAACTGAAAATAACCCAGCTCACAATTGTCAGCAGATTTTGCTTAATAAAATAGTGGATCCAAATGATGATCTTGAAATAGAGAATGAAATTATCCAGACAGTTAATTGCAGCATCTGTCAAATCACCAAAGTTACTCTAAAGTTATTGTTAAAGCTGATCACATGAACTACCGTGATTTGATGTGGAGGAGCATGGAGAAATACCCTGATGTGTATGTAAAGTATGTGAAGATCTAGTGCCTCTCTTCTTTGATTTTTGAACAACGAACTCTTTCGTTTGATTTAATGTGGCTCCAACTCAAGACATTAGCAGAAGAAAAAGAGAAGAGCAAGAAACGACAATGATAGAAGGAGATATCAGCATGAATGAAAGTGAGTCAGATGCCATAACCAGTAATGATATCAGCATGAATGAAAGTGATACAGATGACACAACTGGTAAGGAGGATGACCCTGATACCTCACTATTGGATGAGGAGCCAGACTCAGAGTGCGCCAGGAAGGCACATACAGAATCTCTAATTGGGCAGCTAGCAGTCTTTGCTAAGTTTCATAACCCCAAAAAGTTGTCACAGACCAAGAAACTAGAAGACATGTACAATGAGTTTCTCACTCACCCAGCACCTTCAGTTCAGAGAAGAATTTTTCAACTGCATAATAAACCCACAACTATCCCTATCTTGTGCCTTATTCAGAATTTCTGTACAAGCTTATAGATGACAAATCCTTCAAGAATGCCATCACTCTCTTTAGTTTGGACGGTTCGGAACAGTCTGTGGCAGAGGAACATCGGCTGGAACATGATGCCATATCTCATAGAATTCTACTCTTTGGCAAGATGCATTCTAAGGCTGGAACAGGCACAGCTGGCAAGGGAAAAATTTTGATTAGAAAGGTGCAGTATTAAGATACTTGGCTGAAGCAGAAGAGGAAGCAGTCAGGTCTTCCTTAATTTGGCGTTTGATGTTCTGTTGAGTCATATAGAAGGAGATGCTTTGGCCATGGTAGAGAGAACCAAGCAAAATCTAGATCCCACAAAGGTGGTCCCTCTGGAGACGGGTTGCGGTGCTCTGACCACACTGGACAATATTATTAATAAAATAGGTAACCTACTCCAGGAAATATTGCCCACCCTTATAAAGGTGATACTCTTCATATAAACCTAGCAACAATACTTCTTGAGCAACGCACAGAGATTGGAGATCGCACTATAACCGTCCTGAAACACTTGCGTCAGGGTTCACACCCGGCTGACTTGTAGCTTTCTTTAAGCAGTTTGAAAACTATAACTGGTCAGAGGAGGAAGTAATGCTGTGTTTGAGGCAGTTGTGTGGCCCAATTTAGAGCGTTTGCCTGACGAAGGTATAAGTTCACCCACAACTTTACTTATGCTCTTCAAATGCTGGGCAGAGAATCCAAGATATTTTCCTTTACTTACCAAATGTCACAGAGAAGATCATACCTTAACTCCATTGCCATATGTAATTCAGCTTCTGAACCATGAAAAATGCAATCCCTCTGTGACAAATTGTATTCTAGATATGGTTGGGAATCTCATTAATCTTCAGGACTTTGAGGATGTTGAAGAAGAGTCATATGCAGAGAGCAAGCCCTTCCAATTCCCTGTTCTCCAGTCATTCTGGTTAAAAGGTTACAGTCACGTGATGGGATGCATGAGCAGAACTTTGGTACAGCAATGCTTGTGCCACACATGGAAGGCCTCTTGAAAAGCATGAAGACCATGGTAACCAAATTAGGCAAGAGCCAGTTGGTTAAAGAACGTGACCTGACTATTCTTACAAATCTTTCAGAGTGGGTCACAAACAAAGAAACTGAGAGTGATCTTCTAAGGTGCAGGTGCACCTCTTATTGTCAAGAAAAATTTGAAAAAGATTGAAAAGATTCCAGAGTTGCTTGCAATGTGCAGTCACCTTTTGCAGGTAGTAGACAATTCAGCTGATTATCTGAAACCATTCATTTCTCAGTTTGGAACCATGGGCAGCCGGGATACTAGAGCAGCACTATGTAATGTGGTTTCAGTAATAGCCTCCTCTAATCCACAGTTTAAAACTGCAGAGATGTAGAGGATCTTAATTCTTGGAACCCTAAGATGGTTGAGGAGGTTGACTATGAGAGAAGACTAAGCGCCCATGACCGTTTCAAGAAGTATTGTACAACAACAGAGGTTGTGGATGTCGAGTATTGCCAGCTCTTCCTTTACAACAGCATGTACTTAATACGCCAGGTTGATGATACCTCTTTACGAGATATGTCAAGCTTTACATTGTAATAATCAGATGATAGACATGTTAGTGAGACTGCAGCCCAACTATAAACAGGAATTTGAACTGATAGTAACAAATAACTTTCTGCAGGAGATCAGAAAAGTTATAAATAGTAAGAAAGAAAAAGTCAGGACAGAGATCATATCATTACTGAGACAGCTAATCTTGAAGTGTCACAAGCAAGTTGAGAGACTTAACGACCTTTATAAGCTTGTCAACGAAGATGAAACAGATTTGGACTTCTTCTGCAACATGGGCCACATCCAGCGTCACCGAAGGGGACGTGCGATGACAAGACTTGCAGAGAAGCTTGACAATGGAGAGTTTTCACCATCATCTTCAACAATCGATGGTTACCTTTTGCCATTGGTTACATCGTACTTATTCCAAGATGTGTTTATTAAGGATGATCATTTGATATCAAGCTCTATAAGTTGCATAGGGAGTTTAGCTAAGAAAATGCCATGGTACTCTTACCAAAAATTGTTAAAAGATTACTTGAATATGTTGTCAAAGCAGGAGTTGAAGTTCCTAAAGCAAGCAGTACGAGTTTTAGAAGCAATTCTTGATGGCTTCCATGAGGAAGTAGAAATACCAGCTGATGAGGAAATAACAGTGAATGAGAACACTACAAAAATGGAAGGTGATACCACTGTCACTCATATAGTTAAAAGTGATAATCAGGCAGAAGTGGAAGAGGACAAGGAAGAGGTAGGGGATAAGAAGAAGGATGAAGAGGAGGAAGAGGTTTTGGATGATGAGAGGATTTGGAAAAGACAGGGGAAGAAGGAAATGGACAACAAGCAAACATCAGCAAGGGACAGCGAGTATATACAGCCTTAGCTAGTGTGTTTATACCACAACTCCAAAAGACATTAACAGCTCGAACTAAAGCTGACATGGAACACAGGTTAATAAGCAAATATTCAGAAAGGCAGGGACATAAAAGCGTATTCCTCTGGCTTTTGCCTTATGCATCTTGAAAAACTTACTCAAAAAATGCTTGATGCAAATGTCAACAGTGTGTTAATGAAGGTTATTCACTTTTTGAAGTCCAAAGCAGAGAGCATAAGAGATGAAGCCCGCAGTATGCTCATCAAGATCATGGTAGAAATTGGAGGGAGTTACTTGCTGTGGACAGTAAGAGATTTGCGGAGTATTTTGACTAGAGGTTATCAGGCACATGTGTTAGTTTACACACTACATGCTATCCTCTCCCAGCTTCGACCATTACTGACGTCTGCGGATGTCAATGCCTGTCTGACGGACATGATAGAAATTTGCAAAGAAGATATTCTTGGACTACAAGCTGAGGAGAAAGATGTGGCTGAGATTACAAGAAAGGTGAAAGAAGCACGTGTCAATAGAAGCTATGCAATCTTGGCATTCACTGCAGAATTCATATCTACTGAATGCCTTCAAGAAATCATTTTGCCATTGAAGGAGGTCCTCACTGAGACACAAGATAAGAAAGTAGTGAACAAGATGGTGCGTTGCTTGTCTAGCAGAAGTATCATTAGATTAGAACGTAATGAAAACATCCCCATTACTCAGAAATCGGTGTTCATTTACGGCATGTTGAATGAGAGGATACTCACCCTCACATCAGAAAAAGAACAAAAAACAAAGAACAAGAAAGGCATTCAACAGCCAGACTCCCTCATCTTGGAGCCAGAACCCAAGAAGGCTCGGCTCAACCCCAAGACTTCATTCAAGGCAACTGCTCATGTGCTGATTGAATTTGCAGTGCAGTTTCTTGCTAGTCTGTTAAAAAAGGGCAGGTTTATACCAGAAGATAAAGAACATGTGATGTTGCTGGATCCATTCCTTAAAGTGTTGGCTAACTGTATTGATTCTGAATACCCTGAAATATGTGTGTATGCCCTCAGATCCATCAGTATAATGGTCAGGTTTCTTTGCTTCCCTTCTTTGCAAACAGAATTGAAAAATTTGTGCAAGCAGATGTTTTTGATACTGCACAAGTTCTCATCCCTGAACTTTATAAATTAAGATTTATGACCTTGTCCAATTATCATTCAAATCTCTTGCTCTTATTGTAAAATCTGTTGATATCTACTTGCTGAATGAAGAGGAATTGAGAGTTTTGTTGCAGTACTTAGATGGTAATATACAAGACCGAAATCAGCAACAAACTGCTTTATTTGTTTGCAATCCATTATTGCACATAAGAATTGATGCACCTGAGCTCCATAACTTGATGAAAACCGTGCAGAAAATGAGCATTACAAGTGGTGGTTTAAATGCATTAACACAAGCACGTATAGCATTTACACTTATTTGCTCACTTATCCAATGAAGCCTGTTATGATAAATGAGTACATTACATATTATCTAGGAAATATATCCTACTCTATACTAGATGGAAGGATGTCTGCAAGTATTATGATTAATGATATTGTTAACGCTTTCCATCAAAATTTTATTGACTAAAATTGGAGACAAATATATGGTTTAACTTGTCTAAACAGCTTATAGTTGAAGAATCACTAGAGAATAAGAATTTGCTACATAAAGCACTCAAAACCATGTTTAAAAGATCAAAAAGAAAAGAAGAACTGATAGAGCTCTGTCTTCCACTATTAGAAGAGAAACCAAAAGCTTCTGTCAGGACAAATGCTATTGCAATGCAGATTGGTTTGAAATCACTAAGTGCTTTTCTTGATGTTACAGTTAAGCTTCTTCCTAAACAATTTCTTATTAAAGTAGCACCAATAGTAATAAATCTACTAAACTATCAAGGTACAATGCACAGTTCACCAACATGCAAGATGATACTGATGATGTAAAATTGAGCACAAGGGAACTGTTACATGGACAACTGTCTTGTGGCACAATTAGAAGTATTCACAAAAATAGTGAGAGCGTTCTTCACCCACGAAGATTGGAGTAAACACACTGATTCTGAAGTTTGGGAGAGTATGCACAAGCTCTATTTATATCACATATCAAGTTAGATTGAGTGCTGCTGGACTAATTGGATATATGTTAGCTGCTCATCCTGTTGAAGGCAGTGTATCACCTCCTCTCACTACCAACACAGATGAAGCACGCTCACTTGTTTTAGATATCCTCAGGCTAGCTAAGAACAAGCCCCAACAAGCATGTACTCTTGACACAACTCTCACTCTCTGTTATTAGAAATCTGATATATATGGTTCGCCATTCATGTAAGGTTCCTCTTGTTAAGAAGAAAAGTGACGAAGAACTAGAAAATGTGAATGGTGACTGCAAATTAAAGACAAAAGCCAATAAAAAAGGAAGAACTGATTTAGTTCTCGGAGATGAAGAAGAACCCATCCCCAGTGCAATTTGGGTTGTTCGTCATGTTGGAAATCTGGCGTATGAGAATAAAAGCATGGAAGAGATTCCACCATAGTCCGTGAATCTCTGCTCAATCTCATAGCAGGCTTAGCAGTTGTAGTTGGAGAGAAAATTAATGAAAGCATGCTGCTTGGCTACATTTTAAAGCACTTAGCTCGGGAGCTCTCAGATGAAAAAGAGCTCCTGAGAACCTAATACAAAGACAGAAGAGGAAGTAGCAACTAATGGTGAAAAACTTGTTGGGGTTGAAGTGTACACACGTCATCTCACTGCTGCCCAGGTCATGCTGGCCAAGAAAAGACATGAGCGTAAAGCACGTGGCTTGCAGCAGCGTGCATTGAATCCAGTCCTTGCAGAGAGAAAGAGGAAGAAGAAGAATCTAACAAGCAAGGAATCCAAGAAACGTAAGATTGCTGAAAGAAAAGGAAAGATTATCAGGAAAAAGAAAGCAGGAGTTGATAGATCAGCTATTGTGGCAGATAGATAAGCTTAGTTTTTATGGATTGTTTTTGTAAATAGTCATACCTTTTGGCCTTTTACATTATTAACCCATTGCATATGGGTGTCATAACATACATGTCGGCACTAGTTAGGCACAAAAAGGCAGTGTCCCTGACCCTCATCTTATGATGGAAATATGGAAAAATATTGTTTGGGCTAGTGTTGTAGACCACGCGTCCTGACATCCAGTTAGGTTGTTAGGTGCCCCGTCCACAATGGGTTAAGATAATAATATTACACATTTCAGAAAATCAGTGTTTGTAAATATTGTAAACTCTGTCAATTTTCAATTGAAACTGTACAAAAACCATCTATATATTTGGGTGATTTTGCTTTAGATGGAGTAATAGAAAAGATATGAAACTTATTTGTTATATTATTTGATACCTAAAATCTCTTAGTACTTCATAATTTTCAAAGTAACTGAAAAGCACCTTTCAACATAAGATTGTTGATGCCTGTTGATTTGTTTCCAGGGACTTTTGTTGTTATTATTACTTTTATTATTATTACTGTCATTGTTATTATGATTATTTTTATTTTTATTTTTATTTTCATTATCATTATCACTTTTATATTCTGTCTGACCTTGTATATCCATTATATCTTAAAAAAAAAAAAAATCTCCATGACCACTAAAGAATACAGTATCTGAATGAAGACACATTAAGTTGAATGATAAAAGTCCTATACCCTTTAAAAGTTTAACAGACAAAGCCAATTAGAGTGATTGTACTTTCCACAAGCAGTGTATCATTAGTTAACCCATTGCAAAGGGGTGTCATGACATACATGCTACAAGTTTTTGATCTAACAGTGGGCATTAGACGTTGGAGGATTTTGTATCACTGTTTCTTTATTGCACTCTGAGTAATGAGTGAATGATGATGACAATTGTAATCATAATTACTATAGAGTCGTAATGTTGAGCAATATGGGTTTCA
>BOPN01000548.1:335000-337500 GCA_017312705.2 Penaeus japonicus | reverse complement strand
TATGTGTGTGTGCGTGTGTGTGTCCAGGGCACACATCAGTACACATTTCTTAACCAAAAGAGACACAATATGAAAACGTTTCTAACGCGATACTTGTGGCTTGAATTGGAACTTAAAGATCTTATGCATGATAGTGTCCTTGCCTTTGATATATACAGATTTATATATACATACATACATATATATGTATATATATATATATATATATATATATATATATATATATATATATATATATATATATATATATATATATATATATATGTATATACATACACATATATATATATATATATATATATATATATATATATATATATATATATATATATATATATATATATACACGGTTCTTTTTCAATCCGGTTGTTGTTGTTTTAGTTAAAAGAAAATCACTACCATCTCGTTGAGATCTCTTCCCCTACGACACATGAATCCAAATGTCGAGAGCAGCAAATAGGCCTTTTCGTAATTTTGGTTCTTTTTCCTCAATCAGTCCGTCACTCATTCACACGTTCGCTCACTCACTTCCTCCTTCCCTCGCTCCTCCATGCACTCACTCCCTCGCATACTCACTCGTTCATTCACTCTCTCTCTCTTCCGCCTGCACTCAAGGCACTCACTCCTTTCCGCTTTTTCTTATTCTCTCTTTCACTTAGTCGCTCATTCCCTCCATCCTACCTTCCTCTGCCCTTTTATTCCCTCTTTCGCTCCTTCTCTCTCTCCTTTTGCAGCTCTCGCTTCCTCGATCATTGACTCCCGTCCTCCTCCCCCTCTCCCCCTCCCCTCCCCTCCCCTGTAACTCTTCACCATTCCCTCCCACTCCTTTTCCTAACTTTCCTTCCCTCCTTCCCTCCTATGTTCATTTCCTTGTCTCCCTTCTTTCTTTCTTTTTTTCCATTCCTCCCTCCCTTCTTCATCCCATGATATCCTCTTTCCAGCCCCCTCTTTCCATTATTGGACTCCCCCCCCCCACAATCCGTCTTTCACTCCCTCCTCTCCGTCTTTCCATTCCCTCTTCTTTCATCCTTTCCTTGTCTCCCTTTTGGTCCTACTGCTCTTCCCTCCTTCAGTTCCTCATTTCATTCTTTCCCTCCTTCAGTCCTTCCCACCTGCCTCCTTTTCCCTTCCTTCCCTCCCTCCCTTTCTACCCGCCTTCTATCCCTCTCTCATCTCTCCCTCTCTCCATTTCGCCTCTCCCCCTCCCTCCCTCTTGTCCCCTTCCTCCCTCCCTCCTTTCATTCCTCCCCTCTCTCCCTCCCTCCCTCTCTCCCTCCCTCCCTCCCTCCTTCCATTCCTCCCCTCTTTCCTCCCTCTCCCTCCCTCCCTCCCCTCCTCCCTCCCTCCCTCCCTCCCTCCCTCTCTCCCTCCCTCCCTCCCTCCTTCCCTTCCTCCCCTCCCTCCCTCCCTTCCCCCTCCCTCCCTCCTTCCATTCCTCCCCTCTCCCCTCCCTCCCTCTCTCCCTCCCTCCCTCCCTCCTTCCATTCCTCCCCTCTTTCCCTCCCTTCCCCCTCCCTCCCTCCTTCCATTCCTCCCCTCTTTCCCTCCCTCCCTTCTTCCTCCCTCCCTCCCTCCTTCCATCCCTCCCTTCCCCCTCCCTCCCTCCTTCCCCCCCTCCCCTCTTTCCCTCCCTCCCCTCTTCCCCCCTCCCTCCCTCCCTCCCTCCTTCCATTCCTCCCCTCTTTCCCTCCCCCCCCCCTCCCTCCCTCCTTCCATTCCTCCCCTCTTTCCCTCCACCCCCCCTCCCCTCCCTCCGTCCATCCCCCCTCCCCCGCCATCAGGTGTTGCGTCCACTCCCGTTCTTCGTCCGAGGCGTCTCTGTGGCTCTCAAAGGAGCGTCTCCTGCATTAGGATGCACTTCCGGTTCCCGCTGACCGGCTCTCCTCGCCTTCCTGTGTTCCGCTCCTTCGTCCTCTTCCTCGCCGGTTTTATTTTTTATTTTCATCTCTGTTCGCCTTTCTCTTCTCTTTTTTTTCTGATCTTTGGCATTATTCGCTCCTCTGTTTTCTTTTTTCTGCGTTGCAACTTTTTATCTATTTTGTTCTTTGCCTCGATTTGTTATTGGCTGAATGTATCTGATAGCGTTAGATAGTTGTCATTAATAATGAAATTATTGATTCTGTAATACATTTGATATAGACATACAAAGAACACTTACTCATTGATAAATAAATCCCAAATAGGCCGATTCGCACTGATGTTGTGTAATGCAAACACACTTTTGGTAGCGTTTGATACAAGCTCGTCTTTCATGTACTTGCATTGCACAATATCACTGCAAATCGGTATGCATGGGACTTCTGTGCAGAAGTGGAAGGGTTCTTTGTATATCTTGACATTCAAATATATTATTAGATTGATAGTTTGAATATTTATCACAAGTAACTAATAATGTCGGACACGTTTTCAGTAAATCTACAAAAAGCTGAATTTGCGCTATTCATTAGACAGGGCAGAAAAAACAGACTCCGTTACTCCTCCTCATCCTATTATTACTACT